>PVIH01003814.1:33716-152488 GCA_004025045.1 Sigmodon hispidus
ACTTCCTTCCAGTTATGCCAACACCATTTGTTAAATATACTATCTTTTTTCCATTGAATGTTTTGGACCTCTTTGTCAAAAATCAGGTGTTCATAGGTTTTTGGGTTAATGTCTGGATCCTCAATTCTATTCCATTGGTCCACAAGTCTGTTTTTATGCCAGTACCAGGCTGTTTTTATTACTGTAGCTCTATAGTATAACTTGAAGTCAGGGATGGTGATACCTCCTGAGGTTCTTTAGTAAAGATTGATCCAAGCATTATTGGGTCAGTGGGACCATAGGACTGTCTGCTCCCTGCCAAGGGAGGGGATGGGGAGTTGCAGAGAAGAAAAATGACCAGATGTGGTGGTAGGGGGAAGAGACCTTCAATAAGGATATACAGGGATGGAAAAAAAAATTCAGAGGGAAAGCTGAACACAAAGAAAATATATGTGTAGCAATCTTATTTGCATTTCCACCCTTGATAAGCCATGCTTATGATTCTTATCCTCTGTATAGTTATTGTTAACTCTTCCGCATTTTAAATTCTTTTTACTGTTTTTCTTTTATATATAAATACAAAATAAAGAAGGAAAAAAAAAGAATATGTTACTTGGGAAAAGAGTTTCTGCTTTTGTCTCCACAGAAGATCAAAACATGTGGATTGGTTCTAGTCAAAGGTGGTTCCATTTGCCAAGGCCTCCTGCAATTTTCTGATGGGAAGATCAGCTTCCAAGATGGCCAGTTGAGATGATCCTGCTTCAAAACCTCATGAGATCAATGTCCTTTGACAGCAGGAAGCAGTAAAAGAAAGAAAGCTCCATCCAATTTCCCCAAAATATTACTTACTAATGTTTGTTTACATTATAAATGGTTACTGGTCATAGTTAATCTTAAAAAAAAGGGGGGAGGAGGATATGATATAGAAATGATTAGAAAAGATAAGTGGATTTTGATTAATTGATAAAACTTAAGGTTAATTTGTTATGCTATATGTATTTTTCTACTCTTGATTAAGGTATGATACTGATGTAACTCATAAAATTGTAATGTGTAATTGAGAAATGCAGCTTAATAGTCATTTATGATAACCAAACTTATAGTCATATTAGTTAGGTTTTTGTAAGTATGTAAAGATATAATTTAATTAGATAGGTAGTCTTCAAACACTTCAAAGGCATGCAGAATATGACATTTAAAGTATTTTAAGAACTTAGACTTTTCTGGACAGTGAAACAGGTCTGTTCCTGGCAGCACCAATGTATTGCAGGAAAATGATGGGCATTGAAGAAACTTCATGTGGAATTTACTTTGTGGCAACAGTTAGCCACTGGACAAGAAACTGTTCTGGTATTGACTGCTTGATAGTATGATGTATAAACTGGACATGCAGGTTCCATAGGAAAGTGACCTCTGAACTTGGCAGAACAAGCCTAGATGGTCCTTCAGGTTCCTGCTTTGCAGAAAATATTGACAGGTATCCTTCTGGACACAAGGAGAAGTGACTGATGGAGTGTGTCAGATTTCCTGCATCACTGAAAGGTATGACAGAGACTTGGGCCATATAGGCTGAAGATGGATGCCCCAACGTTACAAAGGAACTTTGGGTGACTGTCCAGGCAGATAAATGTCATCTCTGTCATTTTCTAGACTTTGGAAGTTGCTTGCACTTACTGTTTCTTTGCATAATATTATATCCTTCTGTGGTCTTTGATGTGGTTGAAGGTTTAATAATTATAGGTATAGTTATTTTTAGTTTAAAAGGTATATTAGATATGAAACTTTAGACTCACAATGATAAGGTAGATAATGGAATATTCTCTTTAATTTTGTAAGTACAAATAGACTGGATATTGTAACTGAAATTTTTGATTGATAACTGTTCTGTTGTAATTTTGCTATATGGAAATTGAAATCTTCCTTTTTGATTAGGCAGAAAAGAGGAAATGTGGTGGAATGTTCTGTATGATGTAAATTAAGTAACTGATTTGGCCTATGTAGAACACTGTAGAAGTGGGTGCAGTATCAGAGGAAGAGACAAGCAGAAGGAGGGTGGAGTTAGTCAGTCTCCTTCTGTCCCCCGAAGAAGAAGCATGTAGGAATCCAGGTGAGCCATGGCCTGGGCCACGTGGTGGATAGATTAGTGGAAATGGGTTGAATTAAGATGAAAGAGCTAGCTAGTAATGTGCACAAGACATAGGCCAAACAGTATGAAGTAATATAAGCGTCTGATTCATTTCTTTGGGACAAAAGCAGGCACACGGACCAGGTTCCAAACCTCCGCAGCAGGCCATGTACAAACCTCTGGGCCCAAAAACAGGCACCAGGAAAAACTTACTACAACACCCTGGAAGAATTGTGTGGGTCACTTATGTATAAAATCCTATCATCTGCAAGTAGAGATAGTTTCAATTCTTTTCCTGTTTGTATACCCTTTATCTCCTTTGTTCTCTTATTGCTTTATCTAAAACTTCAAGAACTATATTGAATAGATAAAGGAAAAGAGGTCAGCATTGTCTAGTTCCTAATATTAGTGAAATTGCTTTGAGTTTTTCTCCATTAAGTTTGATTTTGGCTGTCAGCTTCTTGTAAATTGCCTTTAAAATATTTAGATATTTTCCCTGTATTCCTGATTTTATCATAAAGGAGTGTTTGATTTTGTCAAAGGCTTTTTCAGCATCTATGAATATGATCATGCAGTTCTTTTCCTTCAATTTGGTTATATGATGAATGACATTTACAGTTTTTTGTAAGGTGAACCAACCTTGCATTTCAGGTATGAAGCCTACTTGGTCATGTTGAATGATATTTTTTATATATTACTGCATACAGTTTGCCAAAATTTTGTTGAGAATTTTAGCATTAATATTAATGAGGGAAATTGGTCTGTAGTTCTCCTTCTTTGTTGTGTCTTTGAGTAGCTTGGATATTAGGGTAATTGTGGCCTCATAAATGAATTTGGCAATATTTCTTCAGTTTCTACTGTGTGAAATAGTTTGAGGAGTAATGGTAGTAATTCTTCTTTGAATATCTGGTAGAATTCAGCACTGAAACCATCTAAACCTGGGCTTTTTTATTTGGAATCTTTTAATACCAGCTTCTATTTCCTTTAGTGTTATAGGTCTGCCTAGGTAATTAATCTGGTAGTCATTTAATTTTGGTTAATGGTACCTGTCCAAAAAGCTGCCCATTTCTTCTAGGTTTTCCATTTTTGTAGCATATAGATTTTAAAAGTATAATCCCATAATTCTCTGGATTTTCTGAGTGTCTGTTGTTTTGTTCCCCTTTATATTTCTGAATTTGCTCATCTGGATACTCTCTCTATGCTTTTTGATTAGTTTGAATAAGGGCTTATCTATCTTATTAACTTTCTCAAATAACCAAATCTTTGATTCATGAAACCACAAACAATCAATAATCCCACAGAACTAAATCCCAGAGAAAGGAAATACATAGAAGCTACTACCAAGAATAGCAGGAAACATCAACTAGAGCTCATTAATATCCCTTAATATCAATGGACTCACCTCACGTATAAAAAGGCTCACACTAAAAAAATGGATACAAAAACAGAAGCCATCTCTCCTCTTATACAAGAAACAGACCTCAACCACAAAGATAGACACAGGCTCAGAGTAAAGGGTTGGGAAAAGATTTTTTAATCAAATGGCCCTAAGAAACAAGCTGGGGTTGCCATCTTAATATCTAACAAAGTTGACTTTAAGCTAAAAACAATTAAAAGGGACCAAGATGGACATTACTTATTCATGGCAGGAACAATTGGTCAAGAGAAGATTTCAATCCTGAATATTTATGCCCCTAATATAAGGGCACCTCCCTATGTAAAAGAAATACTACTAAAGCTCACAGTCTTTCAAAGTGCATGTCTTCATTTTTCTTCACTTGTGATAGGTAAGTCACTTTTTTTTAATTTTTATTTAATTAATAAGGTTTTCTTTTCCATATATACCACTGCTTGCCCTCCTTCCCTCCTCCCAGTCTTTCCCAGTCCTTTCTCGGTCTCCCCCTGACCTAATCACATGATCCATTCCCCCAGGAGGACAAGAAGCCCCAATGTGGGTCTGTTCAGTCTGGCATTTCCAGTTTAGGTAGGTCTGAGTCCCTCATCCAGTATTAAGGCTGAATTAGGTTTTGTTCTATAAGGAATCGGCTCCAAGATGCCAGTTCATGCACAGGAACATAGTATGATCCTACTCCACAAGGCTCCTCATAATGCTCATGTCATTTGACAGTCATCTATACATTTGTAGCATTTAGTCCCTTTCATTGCAGGTTGCTCCACAGGTCTTTCTTATTCATTGAGCTCCAAATAGCTCTAGTCAGCCATCACTGTGTAACTCCTCCTCATGTCCCTGATCCCTTTCCTCATATACACTCTCCTCTCTCTTCAACTGAACCAAGAAACTCTACCTGGTGCTTCACTATGGATCTCTGGTTATATCTCTATCCATTGCTGGATGAAGTTTCTATAATGACACTGAGAATGATCATTCATTTGATTATATAGGAAGTCCTTTTTAGGTACCCTCTTCACTATTTCTTGGTGTGCTACCCAAGGACATTTTATGGGTTCTTGGAGGTTTCCTTAGCACTCAGTGTTTTTTCCAATACCACAGAAGCTCCCTCTATAAAATTATCCATTTCTTTTTCTTTCCTCTTTGTTGCTCCTCTCATTCAACCTTATCTTTATCTCATGATTTGTTCCTACCTCTCCTTGGTTGCTACCCTTTATGATCCCAATTTACTCAGGAGATCTTCTCTATTTTCTCTTTCCAGGGGGATCCATGGATATCTCTCTTAAGTTCTCTATGTTACCAAACTTTTCAGGGGTTGTGGTTTTCAGTCTAGATATTTTTTGCTTTTTGTCTAAAATTCACTTATGAGTGAGTATACTGTGTCTTTCTTTCTGGGCTTCTGCTACCTCACTCAGAATAATACTCTCCAAATCCATACATTTGCCTTCACATTTTAGGGTATCATTTTCTTTTTTTACTACTGAGTAGTACTCTATTGTGTAAATGTACCACAATTTGTTAATACATTTTTCAGTTGTGGGATGTCTAGGTTGTTTCCAGGTTCTAGCTGTTATAAATAATGCTGCTATGAAAATAGTTGAGTTTATGCCTGTGCATACATCTTTTGGGTATAGGCCCAATAGTGGTATTGGTGGATCATTGGGGAGATTGATTCCTAGCTTTCTGAGGAACTGCCATACTGCTTTCCAAAGTGTCTGTACAAGTTTATAGTCCCACCAGCAATGAATCCACATCCTCTCCAGCAGAGCTAGTCATCTGTGGTCTTTTTTGGGGGGGATCTTTTCCATTCTGACAGGTAAACTGGTATCTTAAAGTTAGTCAAATAAAACACTTACACCAAAGAAGTCATAACACAAAACATCCAGAAAACATGGGACACCATGAAAAGACTAAACATGAGCATAATTGATATTGAAGAAAAGGAAGAATACCATCTCCAAGGCACAGAAAATATATTCAACAAAATTATAAAAGAAAACTATCCAAACCTAAAGGAAATGCCTATAAAGATACAAGAAGCTTACAGAACACCAAATAGACTTTACTCCCAAAGAAAGTCTGCTCACTACATAATAATCAAGCCACTAAACTTAGCCATCAGAATAAAGAAAAATACTCAGAGCTGAAAAGGAAAAATGCCAAGTTACCTACAAAGGCTGATTTGTCAGAATAACACCAGATTACTTGATGGAAACAATAAAAGCAAGAAGGTCCTGGTCAGAAATTATACAGACACTAAAAGAGCATGGCTGCTAACCTATATCCAGCAAAACCATCAATCACCATAGATGAAATATACAACATATTTTACAAAACCAAATTTAAACAATACCTGTTCACAAATTTGGCCCTACAGAGCACTAGAGGCAAAACTCCACCCTAAGGAAACCAGATACAACCAAGAAACCACAAGCAATAGATAATCCCACAGAAGAAAACCTCAGAGAAGGAAAACATACACACACACACACACACACACACACACACACACACACACACATACACACAAACACATACACACACACATACTACCACCAAAAATAACAGAAAATAACAATCACTGGTTATTAATATCCCTTTATAACAATGGACTCAATTCACCTATAAAAAGACATGCCCTAACATGATGGATACCAAAACAGAATCCATCCTTCTGCTGCATACAACAAACACACCTCAATTTCAAAGGCAGGCACAGGCCCAGAGTAAATGGTTGGGAAAAGACTTTCCAATCAAATGGTCCTAAGAAACAAGCTGGTATAGCAATCCTAATATCTAACAAAATAGATTTCAAGTTTAAATCAATCAAAGAGATGAGGACAGACATTACTTGTTCATCTTAGGAAAAATCCACCAAAATGAAGTCTCAATCCTGAACATTTATACCCACAACACAAGGGTACCTACATATGTAAAAGAAATACTTTTAAAGCTCAAAGATCATTTAGTTTTGTCTCTTCTAGTAAACATGATTTCTTCCTAGCCACTGTCTATTCTATTTGATTCTGGTTAGTATGCAGCTGTTCACCTGAAATAATGCCAAACATGATGGGCTGTTTCTCTTCTGTAAGGATTGCCCCTAATTCTGTGAATTGTTTAGGTACATCTCATCTTCTTATGGTTTGCTGAGGTGCGTGGTGAGGAGAATATTTCACGAAGTTTGGAAAGGTTAGTATTTTTCAACATTGCATTGGTTAAATCTATGTAAATGGGAGAAGACTAGGAATCATCTAGGAGACGGTTTCTGGACATGACTATGAGAAAGTTTTTGGGCTAGGCTAATGAGGTAAAAATATTTTCTTTGAATATGGGCAGCATCCTTTCAGGACTAGATTTCTAAGCGGCAAAGACCAAAATGCAAATCTGTTTTTATCTCTTACTGCTTCCTGTAATGCAATGAGATCAGTTCTCTCAGCTTCCTAATACCACTACCTGACCCAAGATGTGAGATGTAGTCTCAGATACTGAATTAAATTAAGCTCTTCCTCCATAAGTTGCTTTTGTCAGGTACTTTGCTGGAGTTACTAGGAAAAGTAACTAATATACACCACCTGTTTGAATCTCCCGTGTTAGTACAACTACTATGTTTATGTCAGTTAATATAGATGTACCCACTGCTCTCATTACTCTATATTTCTCTGTGATTTATTTTTTAAAATTAAATAGCTTAAATTGATCAATTTTGTTATATTTCTTATTTAATTTATTCCTAAATCATCTATGATTTTTTATTTGTTTGTTTTATGTTAGCTACCCTATTTTCAACTAAAATAATTCTACTTTTTTCTTTTTACTACTTTCTTCCTGTTTGGTCTGTTATTTTTTTGATCTTTATCAGCACACCTCCTTTTTATGCTTTAAATATGTTTTTTAAATTAACTTGAACTTATTTACTTAAGCTAATTACTGTGTTGTTGATAAGTCCAATGTCTTCCTGACACCTTCAAAGTTAATGTTCCTTGTTTAGACTTAATTTCATATGTGTACAATACATACTACATGTAATATGCTTTAATTATTGAGAAACTTTGTATGTGCTGCTAGACCACTTTATGACTATAATCACCTTTCTTCAAAACTTGTTGTTAGCTTATGTTTGATTATTTAACCTTAGGAATGATATGAAATCTGTGATAAGAAGTTATTAGATGCCTAGTAATTCATTAAACATTATAGTTATACCCCATTAGCTAATAAGGCTATTTTAGATCAACTTATGTAAGCCTTAGGTGTGATGTTGAGATTAAAATTGTAAGGTTCTTTGCATTTATCCAGGGACCCATGAGTCCCTGTCAGTGGCTCTTTCATATTCATATATTTATACTAAGTAGCTAGGGATAATTAAAAACTAAATACTGCTCTTTAGGCTCTCTTTTTTCTTGTTACATTTTGTCTACTTTTGCATAGTATATGTCACTGATGTATTCTGAGGTTTGTCCTGCTTTCAGCAGCAATTCAGATAAGCTGTCCATGTTTTCCTTCTCACCAAGTCACCCTATGGGTATTTGGTTGATCTTAGTTGCTTTAAGACATGATCTCATTGATCCTACTTCAAATTCAGTTGTTTCAGGGTACACTTTGAACTCTCTGATGACCCATGTATGTCATCATCACCATACTTCATTATCGTGTGCTATGAATGAAAACCAGTGCTTCATTTGTGTTAGGCAAGCAAGCTTTCTATCTCGATCTTTTCCTCAGCGATAGCTGTTTCTTTTATCTAGCCTTGAAAATGCTTAACATGTTCTTGCACTCTGGATCTTGGGAAAGAAAATGACAATGTAAATATATTAAATTGCTATAGAAATAAATAAAGGATTTCTTGACTTGACTAAAATTTAGTCTTATGTTACTATTCAAATAAGCATGACCTGTTTACCCTATTTTTCTTGTATTTTCCACATAAAGTTTCTTTATCAAAGCTTCTACTATGAGCTGATTATAACGTTCACTGTTTTCTTTACATCTTCAAAGAAATCAATTTTAATCATGCAAACATTGCACTTCAAATAGTTAAAGGAACATTATTAAATTTATCATTCCAAAAGATAAAAATAACAACTTCAAAATCTTCACATAAAATAATCTGGGGGACTGTCAGGAAGGATTTTTACAACAGCCTCCTTCTATATTTAACTGGGGATATATTTTCCATTTAACTGGGGATATATTTTTCACTTCCCCCTTCTTTTTTCATACAGGAATCTCCTCTTTAACTGCCGGATTTATCTGTTATGTGTATGTAGTATCTGCCATCTCTCTCTTCTATGACTGCAATTTTCTACCTAAGTAATAAATATTGTCAGCTATGACATAAGGCATAAAACTTTTAACAATAGCACTAATTAACACATTTTTTTATAATTGACTAGCAAACAGCTGATGGTTTGTAAGTACTTCTAGTAGGTAATCTAAATCAATGCATAAGAATGGAAGTTAACAAGCAGGTACTTTCTGAGATTCAAATTATGTTGAAGCAAAAATAAAATGTCTGAAATGTTGCAATTAGGAAAGCATATGCTGCCAGTATTGAACTGTATGCTGTGTAATAATGTTATGGTTAAACTAAGAAAAACATAAAAAATCAAACATCTTACTATTTGGGAGACAGTCAAAAGATTATTGGCACATGTAAACTGTCCCTTAAATGTATACAAGATTTAGGAATTAATTATATTAATAGTTTATTTTTTTCAACCAAGGATATTAACTCATTTTATTAATTAATTTCAGGGAAAATATGTATGTCAGGCCTCAGAAAAATTTTCCTGAATGCAATTTGTTGAACAAAAAAATAGAAAATTTTTTTTTATGTTATGACACAATATGAATTGTGGTAAATCTTGTTTTGTTCCTAATATATAACACTGAAAGTAACTGAAAATGAAATTTAAAATTATGTGAAATATTATCCTTAGATTTGTTTATGTATCAATCTCAAATTTATACTGTAAATGAACTATATATACTTATTGATATACCTAACTTAAAACTCATATTTTTCATTAAGGCTTCTGAGACAGCACTACAGACCTCCTGACTCTGTTTCTGAATCTGGATTTTTGTTCATATTAGCCACCTTCTAATTTTTTTTTCTACATTAGCTTGAATAAGAATGGACTTTGCCTTATAGCAAACCTATTATTGATGATTGAAAATAACTAAAACCATTAAAGAGCCAGTATTACAAGTACAAGCTTATTAAGCTCATCTTTATACAAATGCATTTGAAATATTTTTATCTTTCAGCAATGTACACCAATTTCATTCATTAATTTTGTCTGCCCTGTCTTCATGGGTTCCTTGTTTGCTCATCACATTATATTCTCTGATCTGAAGATTGAAAGTTTTACATATTCCACTGGGTTTGGCAAACTAAGTGGGTTTGTGTTTGTAGTTTTGTTTTTAAATTTCAAGAGCTTGTTTGTACATCAGGTAAGTTTCCGCACTTAACAGTAAAACATTCTCCAGAGAATTTGCTTGCTTTTTGCATTTCTCAATAAACATATTTTCCAAAAGAATAAAGGACTAAGGTGCCTTAAATTACACTTTAGGATGTGGGGACATCAGTTGCTAGGGTATGAATTTTAAATTTTATTACAATAGGCTAGTAAAATTTGTCCTAATAAAAAATAATAACTTCATCCAAAATTACCTGGAGTCCAATTTTGGCATCTGGAGCAAGAATGTTAGAATGGGAAGTGGAAGTTGGTGAGGCACTTGAAGGTTGATTTTTCTTGAAGGATAGTAACAAGGGGCAGATTACGAGTTTATTTAAATTAATTTCTAATGCCTTCACCCACTCCCAAATTAAAATTTCACAAAACAATGTATGTAGTTCTCAGCTCAGTGAGTTCATCTTAAGTTCTTTGAAAGATTCATACAAATAAGTGGAGTTTGGGTAGTGATGTAGCTTATGTGATCATTTTTTCCTTTAATAAAGAAATAAAAAAAATAAAAGACACATTTTCAATAAACTTCAGGAGTACTGTTGATAGAACTCTCACCATTGCATTATAGATCAAAATGCAAGATGTTATATAAAACTGGAGAATCACTGTAAAAGACATTGTTCCTGTTGCATCTACAGATTTTCAAAGCTATTTTAGCTTACAATAATCTCTCTGATCTTGACCTTGAGATTATATTCTCTCTTTCAAATTGGAAGTTTGAAATGTTGAGTGACCAATCATATTTATGTATTCAGTAGGACACCAAAGGCTGACAGACCATCCAGTTTTTAATTCTTCTTTTAAACTAAGCCAAATGCATTCTCTTCTCAGGTTGCTGTAATCTCAGTTCCAACCCATTTCTATGCAAATGTTTTCAATTCTCTTAAAGAAAAACATGTATTTTCCTTATTTTAGAATTAAAATTTATATTTGTTGATATATTTTAGAAATTTTCTAATGGACTTAACAATCAATCATCTGATTTTATGCTGCTTCATAAGCAATGTCCTTCCCCACTCAATACAGTTTTCACTTTTTTCCACTAAATATATTTATTTCTATAAGTTTTATATTTAATGTATATTCATTTATGTCTATATATAAATAGCATATATATTCATATATATAAATCAAGTCAAATTAAATATTTGAAATATTATTCAAAATTGTGTTTGCCTTCTGAAAATACTTTGCATTAACTAGCCTTTTACTAAAAATCTAATATGTGCTACATTATATTATTTAGCATTATTTTTGTGATTGATTAATTATCATCACATTATGTGAATCTTGCTACCAAGTTAAGTATTCTAGTTAAAGGGAATATTTATTTAAGAATTACTAGCTAGTGCTGTTTATCAACCATTATAGTGTTTTTATAGATTTGATGGACTTAATAACTTTTAATCCTTCAAATAAGAGAGTTACTTATATGTTTCTCCAATTGCTTCAATGCTGTAGTCAGTCAGTGTAATTGATTTAGTAGTGAACGTGAAGAATACCAAGGTGTATTTTGATTTTTCATTCTTTGTTATTCATTAGAAAATGAAATAAGATTATCTATATTTTCTTGTTTCAGTAATAATTTGTTGGCAGCCTAGGGGAGTGGAATGAAGAATTACTAAGTAATAATACCCCTGTGAAAGACAATGCAATTTGAAAGGGGGAGCCTGAAGGAAAATAGCTGGCAGGGTATATTATGTAAATATACTGTTATCACATTCTCTGCAACACATGAACATGTTCTTCTCCAATGATATATGGCTTGTTCATTGTTTGGGGCTGAGATAACTGCTAGACTTTAGAACTGAGGATGTATGATGCTCTTCATTTTTATTTTAATCTCAATCCCTCTTTTATCATCAATTTATTTTTATTGTAAATTACTAAATTTAGGGGAATGCCATATATATATATATATATATATATATATATATATATATATCTGTTTTCCAATGTTTGTGCTGTTTAAGTTATGGAAGGGTGAATTCAAAGTAGATTCCAATACACAGGTTACCACTTTTAAGATTCTAGCTTTCAAAAGAAAAATAAATAGAATTTCGCAGTGTGAGCTTAATTAAAGTAAATGGTGAGTTTAAAGATGTAGAAGTTGTTTCTTAATTGTGTTCTTGACAACACATAACAGTTTTG
Organism: Sigmodon hispidus; assembly: GCA_004025045.1. NCBI lineage: Eukaryota > Metazoa > Chordata > Mammalia > Rodentia > Cricetidae > Sigmodon > Sigmodon hispidus. Next base: position 45,856 of record PVIH01003814.1, read on the forward strand.
TCAGTTCAGTTCATATAACTCCATTGACAGTAGGAACATATATTTTAATACACATTTATTAGGGGGAAAGCATTGTCCTCTACTCTGTAGGATTTTATTGGTCTCTGGTTGCAGCCATGTTGGAAGTAAATTGATAAAAGCAAGCTTTTTTGTTTAAATTGAGGTCGTCCATAGGTTACTTCAATTTTTTTTCCAAGAGTTAATTGAGATAATTTATTTTATGAGAAAATATTTCATTTACATTTTTTCTAATAGAAAACATTGTATGCTGAGTAATATATATAAAGATATTGTGTTATTCATATATAATATATATGCATAGCTATGAGAAATGAAGAGTTCATGAAACACTCTGACTTGGACTTTAGATGCTGAAGGAACTGTATAGTACTGGGTTACCAAACTCCTCATTCTCATTGTCACAACAATGGGGAAAGTAGCTGAACAGGGGAAAGGTAGGACCACAGGTAAACACCATGAAAAGCAGAACTCTAGGTAAATAAAATTTCCTAGCTTAAGTGTCTGCCTTCAAAACTCAATACAGTCGTCATTCTGTGCCATCTTTAATAAGGAGACACTATTCAACAAAATGACATTTGAGTTACATAGTCAAAATAGCTTTCAGAATGAAAGCATTATCTCTGGGGAGGGAAGGATCATCTGGGAACTTAGTAGGTTTAGCGAAAAGTAAAAAGTGTCTGCAAAACTAGAAAGGGTTATATGAAGAATTGAAAGGAAGGTGTGTGTGTGTGTGTGTGTGTGTGTGTGTGTGTGTGTGTGTTTCATTGTGTATGTATACTTTCATATGTGTAGGTACATGTGTGATTGTGTATGAATGCTGCTTACATATGTGCAGATGCATGTTGTGTGCATACGCATAGAAGGCATCATGAACCTCAAGGGTTTCTTAATTCTCTCCACCTTGTATATAAAGATGCATCGTTCACTTAAACTGAAGGTTATATAGTTAAGCTATTCTACCTAGCCAGTTAATTCAGGGGATCTGCTGACTTTCCTCACACATACTGGGATTGCCTGCAGACGTCCATGCCTGTCTAACATTTGTGTATATACTAGGGAGTCAAACTCTGGCTTTCATGCATTTATAGCTAGCACTTATAAAATACAGTTAAAAGTGTATGTGATCTATAGTATGAGGAGCAAGTGGCTCCCTTTTGTGTTCTCTCACCTAGTACAAAGAAAATAAAATGTCACAAAATTCATATTTGGAAATGTCATATATATAGTCACCAGAAGGGTCACAGTTGGAGAGGAGATGTGGTTAATAATCCCATGGAAATATTAGCAACCATGAAGAAACTAGATATTGCTTTTAACAAACATTAGTATATCCGTCATGGTGATGGCAATCTATAGGTGAGACCAGCAAGTAAAACAATTATTGCAACATCCAATGTTGCTTATTTGATACACAGCCCTGTCTTGAATAGAGAAGAACAGGAAAGATTTCGGTCAAGAAGAGCCTTAAGGGAAGAGATGTGTGTTGATTACCATTCTGTCATTCCCACATTAGCAATTCTAAATTTAAATGCAACTGTGTATATTAAAATCTGTCTTCCAGTATGCCTAAATCACCACCTTTATGCTAATAGGCTCCTTATTATATTTGCAGATCAATACTATTCTACATGATGATACTTTTAATGATAGAATAGTACTAGATGCTGTGTTCCACTTTTAGAAGTTGTGTTCAATTATTAAATGTTCATGAGGCTCCATAAAGATGTTATGAAAAACCAGAAAAATATAAAATGTTATTTTTAATATGTCTATTTAGTGAAAATTTATTTGAAGGGCCTGTGCATTTATGATTTCTTTAAGATATGATTTATTTTAAGGAACAAAAAAAGATTACAGTTTTTTCTCTTTTTAAAAAATAAAACTACATTAAAATTTCTACAGTTACATTAAGCATCCCACAAAACTACAGTTATATCCAGAATCACTTTATAATTACTTTTTGAGAAATATAAATTACATAATATTAAAATTATAGTTCATTTTTAGAATGCCAAAGCTCATTTTTTTTCGATAGTGAAAAGATTTAGCAAAGGTGCTAAACTGTTCATTTTTCATTTAAATACAATGGTAATAAAAACAAACCAAATTCTTCATCTAAGAAAGAACATATGTGCAAGGAAATGATTGCTTCAAAAGATTCAAAAGCTTAAATCCTATTTCCCATGATGCGATTCCAAAGTGCAGCAAGAGGACTGTTGTTTTGGAATATGAAAGGGAGTTATAACTGATGTTTCTGATTAAAGTTCATTTTGAATTCTCCCTCTCTCTCTCTTTAAGGAGGATGAAGAAAACACATTTTGTATGGAGTTTTATTTTGGCTCAGCCTGCCTTGAGTCTGTTTAAATCAAGTCTTCTAGCAACATTATATTCTGATTGCCAAAAACATCAAAACAGCAACAAAGGAGAAGCTAACCTTGAATTTTCAGCTTGTATTTCAGCCCTTGTAAGCAAGTTACCATGGAGATGATACCCAAGTGAGCTACAGGCTTGACTCAAACCAGCCACTGTGTGTGGACTGACAGCAGAGTACAACACAGCATCAGTGGTATTCATGACAAGACCTGAGTGCAACCCCAGTGTCCAAAACTTCTGCAGAATGCCAGGTAAAAGCTTAAAATTAATAAGACCAAGCTGGACAAAGTAAGAACTACAAGCCTGTCCATTATAATTTGGACAACAATTTTGTGAATAGTAATTTAAGGTTATACCTGCTTGTGATGAACACACAGGTCTAGAAAAAAATCTTTATAGTAGCTTTAAATTATTTCCTAGAATCAAACACCAATAAATTTCTAAGGCTTCATATTCATGTTCCAAATAAACAAACAAAAAAACCCAGAAACAAATGAAGCAAAATCATTCCTATCATGTGGACTTCAATTTCTATCTTCTTATTTGTGTGGAATGCAATTGTGTGAAAATTTGTCACAAAAGTCAAGAATAAGCACACATTTTAATGGCTTCAATACACCTTTCAGAAAAACTACAAAATCAGAAAAAAATTATTCTGTCCCCCAAAGTACCTTAACAAAATATTTCCTCCTGTAATAATTTATATTTTAGTCTCTATTTGAAAATGTTCCTAATGTTTGTATTATTCATTTAAAATAAGTAAATATTTAAATGTATAAAATGTTTTGATTGGAAGAACTCAAACATCTGCGTGTTTTAGGAATTGGAAATACCATGCTTATTTTGAAATTTGCACTTAATATCATCTCCTTAGAACTTCTAGTATGAAGATATAAAACTATTTTTAAACAAGTCAGTGTTCATCAAAATACGAATTGCATACTAACTCTAAGGAAGGCAGTGTGTTAGTTAAATTATTAATGTATTCTAAGGTGTAATTACATATATAATCATATAATCTTAATAATATACATGAAAAAGCAGTATAATTCTAAGTTTTTTAACATTTATTTATTTATTTTTTAAGGATTAAACACAATTGGCAAATTCATAACCAAATTAACAAAAAAAGGGAAGACCTACTTCAATAAAACTAGAAATTGAAAGCAAACATTATAACAGATATGAATAAAATTCCAGAAAATCAAAAGCATAGTATATGGGCATATAAGAATATATATTAAGATCTCCATCTTTTATCTCTTCTTGCTGTCTCTTCTTGTTGCTCCTCTCACTCAATCATCTCCTTCTGTGATGGAGATCTTAATAGACCCCGCCAATGTGGGGTTGGAAAAAGATCAGGTGCTTGGGTAACCAAAAGAACTCACAGGATGTCTCTGGCTAGGTCTCCAAACAATAGTGAAGGTCCCAAGTGCCATCATAGAATTTACATCCAGCAGTTAATAGAGGTAGAGGCAGAGATACATGGCTGAGCTCTTGGTGCAGCCAACTGACAGCAGGGGAGGAGGGTCTATATGAGGAAGAAGTTAGGGCTTATGTGGAAAATTTTCAGTGATAGGTGGATGAAGATCTGGGGGAGCTCACTGAATTAAAAAAAAAAAAAGAAAGAAAAGAAAAAGAAAAAAAGTAAAAATTGCAGACCTCAGTTAGAAAACTCATGGAGCTCCATGGTGTACACAGAAGTTCTAGGAAGGCTACTGGTGATGAGATGGAGGTCAAAGCTGAAGGAGCCAATGGAGACAAAACGCCAGACCAAGGATCTGGACAAAAGTGAGACTTTTATAATGACAGATTTAAAAGTCCTATTTGTGAAGCTTTGCTTGGGGGGGAAGGGGAAAATTTTTTTAAAAAATCATGAAAAAAAACAAAAACAAAAAATAGCCACTGGGAACATTCAAGAAAAGAAAATAGGCCCTCCACGGGCCACTGACATGGGCAGTATGTGGAGCCTGGACAGGAGAGATCAGACTGAGTTTCCATGCATGGACTGGCCCTTTGGAGCCATGGAGCCTAATCCCTCGAGAGGAACACCTAACCCAGTCTTGACATTAGGATGAGGAAATTGGACCTGCCTGGACTGAATGCTGTGCTGATCCACCTTGGGACTTCTTGTCCTTTTGGGGTAGGGGAGGGGGGGTGGGGGGTGGAGAGGAGGAAGGCTAAAGGCTGACCAGGAGGGATTGGGAGGAGAAATGGAGGGAGAACAAGGGGATACATGACAAAAAGGACTTTATTTTATAAATAAATCAAAATAAATTTTAAAAATAATATATATTAATTTATTGAAAATTATGAATAAGGCAATAATAATCAACTGATGAGCTGGTTATTTGTGGTGAAACAGTGGATTGAAACACAATTGAGTTTGAGAAGAAAGGACTGAATTATTTATTAAGTCCAGAAGTTGTTTTTTATTTAGTTTTGTTTTACTTTTATCTTAATAAGAATTAAGATTTATTTGAGATTTTTAATTAGAATTTAAATTTTCAATTTAATACAAGTCTCAGTGTTTGTGGAAATATAACCATGATATTTCTCATCAAACTATTGTGTCATTTAAATTTAATAGCAATGTGATTTGTCTTGTACATATGTGGCATATACATGACTTAATACAATGTTCCAGTCTACTGTTACAGGTGGTGAGGGCACAAGGCTGACTTATTTCAAGGCTGTTGCATTTTATTCAACAATGAAATCATTACCCACCAAGATTGCAAATTGGCTTTGTATTTTATTTAGAGCAAAGAAATATAGAAGAGAAAAGGATGGAAGGGGCATTTGGCCACATTAATGAAGGTACTAAAGTTCAATGAGTATTTGGTCCTTTCTGATGTGAAGCTCAAGTTTCATTATTAGGAAGTATAGTTAAGTAGCTCTTGGTTCTGACAGAAGAGTCAGATCACACAATCATTTCACTGTTATGTATATACTGTCCCACATGCACTTGATTTTCATCATATGCATATGAAATAGACATAAGATTTGGAAAAGGAGATCCCCTCTGAACATTAATTTCTGGACAGATTTTTCTTACTCTGCATGTAGCCATAGCTAGTTAAGGCTGGATAATTCAATTCATTCTTGACACTGATAATACATTTGAATAGCAACTGTCTGTTTTTAGCAGAAGAGACACCTGTCCTATTGCTCAAGAGGGTATATTTGTAGCTTGCTGCATGAGTGAGTACGAGATTGCTAGGAACTTTGGAGAGGTAGGTGTGTGTGTGTGTGTGTGTGTGTGTGTGTGTGTGTGTGTGTGTGTTTGAGTGTATATGTGTATATGTGTGATCATAACAGGTTCAGGTAAAGAACTAGGCTGCCAACTTCATTATTAAAAGAGGAGGGGAATGCATAACCCAAGCTAAGTAGTGTCAGGTTACTGAACTATTTCCCATGCTTTTCTGCTTCACTATTCTTGTAAAACAAGGATGGTTTCCACTGTCTTGCTGCCCAAACTATGATCCACAGTAGTATCCATTTAGAAATGTCTAGCAAAAATGAAAATGCAGAATACATGTCTATGACTTTAAATGACACAACATTTTTGTTAAGGAAAATCCTGGTGTAATATGTAAAGACACTGCTCTAGCATGAGGTTTCTTTGTTGTGGTGAGGTATGGTGATATATGCCTAGAAAGTCTCAATAACCTGGAGGCAGGAGGATCATGAATTTGAGGCCAACAGAGAAATGCTGCTAAAAATAAAATTCTCCCACTACATGATTATACAAATGATTATAGTTTCTCCACTTCTTATAATATTTACTTCTAAAAGCAAAGTGAATTTTTTTTTCTCTTCATGATCATTAACAGTGCTTTTCTGAATCACCACTTGGTCCATATGCGTGTACAATTCCCATTTTAGATGATGGATACCTTTTCACCTATAATTGCCTATGAAATACAATCAATGCATCAGACACAGTATGCAGATAGTGCCTACGTTAACCTAAATATATTTCTACCAACCAGTGCTCAATAGATGCCTATTATGTATATAGTACAGAGTTCTTTATGTAAAATATCATGTCAGGACTATGTTGTAATTTAAGTATTTGTCATACTTCAGGTTCATATTTGGGCAATAAAAGCAATTTTAAATATGAGATCAGTCAGAAACTTGTTCAGTTTGCCCTTTTTAAGAGAATCACTAATGACATAGATCAGGTCTTTATCTCAGTGACACTAAGATTCTGGCCAGATAATTCTCTGTTGGGGAGATTGACCCATGAATGGGATATTTTAGGTAATTGCCTTACATATCTTCACTAACCTCTGTCTTCATAAAAAGAAAAGCTTTGCTAGTATCCCTTGTTGAACAACTGCAGGGGGCAGAATTATTTCACTTTCTGTAGTGGAAGTGCTACAATCATATTTTACAGATACAGTTTTAAATTAATATTCTTCTTTGATATAAGAACACTAAAACATGCATGTAAAAAAATAAGGTGTACAAATGAGAAAAGCCGCCAATACCCTTCTTAAGAGACAGTGTCATGAGATGTCCCTTCCTTTTAAACTACCGTTGAGTGCCATGTTGCCTCCTTATTCTCTTTTCCTATTTTCCTAATACTCTTTCTTGATTCATATTTTTCTATTCATCTCTACTCTTATTACATTCTTGCTTTATTTGTGGTTTTTGTCTGTAGTGCTTACTCCATTTTTTAAGTACAGCCATGCTTAATTTAATGGCTTTTCTCCCATATGTTTGGAGGGCTTATTTTGCAGTTTTCAAATTCACATTTCTGAAGACAGTAATTTCTACTTCTACTGACTAGGAGAACAAAGGACTACAGGCCAGTAACACTAGAGAGGACAACGAGATGAACTGGCACAAAGTGAACTCCTCCTGAGTACAATAAAATCAGCATATCTGAAAAGGATTAAAAATAATAAGTTTCAGGACAGCTCCAAATGCTGTTTCACACTTTTGAATTAAAAATAATGGAGTGAGAAATGGGATATCTATTGAAGAAGGCACCAAATTCTTTTGTTAGGCTTACCACATTTTCTACTGCAAAATAAGGTGTATAAAGCAAGCATTTTTATAGGTTACTGGTGGCATTAATGTGAAAAGTAGAAGCTTTATTGCCCCGCATTTGAAATGCAAGGAAGCTCTCTCTGCCACAGAAATTGAATGACCATGTGGGCTGACAGCTCCCTTGTGTTATAAAATAATGCAAACAGTATTTTTCACCCCAAACAAAATTGGTTAAAATTACATTTTCCCAAGTCATATGGAAATGCACTAATTTGTAACTTTCTAGAGCCAACACATTTATGCTTCAGAGATACATAATTTAGTAACAAACAGCAGACTGAATTTTGATCAGGTTTTAAAAATGGGTACAATAGCCTTCTTAGACTTCGAATGAGCCTAGAGAACTCTTGGTATTTTCCCATTGTGAAATTGCAAGGGTAACATCCCCTTGAAGTTTTGTTCTTTCTTTAAAGCAGTGTGCAATGAGGAAAAGTAAAATGAATATTTGTATAATACATAAAGGTATAAGTGATTAAAGCAGCCCTTCAGACTTAATAACAAGCCTTTAACTTTACAGGCAATCCTTCTCCAAGAACCATGAAGAAAATGACATCTTTATACTTCTGTTTTTAGTGTTGATGGCTACATTATTTTTAAGGGGTAAGGTGAGGCATGATAAGAGGTTGTTTTCATAGGGACTAGTTGTTGCTTTATTATTATTTCTACCTTTAGCTAGGAAGAAATGTTCTAAATGTTTGGCATTAAGAAACAGGATGACCACCACATAAGTGTGCTTCCTCAACTAACAGGAAAATGGAAATGATAGAGAAACAACAGTGGTGGTGAGCTTCAAGGATAGAAATAGAATCGTATAGAATGGTTTAACCAATGCAGCATATGTTGCCATTACGATGGCTCAAATAATGCAAGGCATAAAACAACACTGCACAATAGCCATACGTACTCTCCCCGATTACACTGATATTCCTTATAATCAATTTCTTTTCATCTTTCTTTACTTTGTGTGTATGAGGTGTGTGTGTGTGTGTGTGTGTGTGTGTGTGTGTGTGTGTGTGTGTCATAGATAGGAGAGGTGATGATATATGCATTTGATAACATGCTCTGCCATATTCGCTTAAGACACAGTCTCTAAATGAACTTGAACTCAGATTATTTGCCTTCACTGGATTGTCATCAACTCCTACCTCTCCACTTGTCTCCTACAGCACTCCACACACCCCACATTGTGGGACAGATGTACATGGTCAGACACTGAAGTTTTTCACATGGATACTGGGGCTCTGAACTCAAATTGTCATATTTATGCTGCAAGCACTCTAGCCCATTGAACCATTAAATCAGGATGTTGTTTGTCTTTCAGAATGTTCAAGTGAGGTTTGATATCAGGTAAAATCATAACCATTCATTTTTATTCTTTTATTTAAAATTTTTTAAATACCTGATCTACCTCTCCCAATCTTTGGTAAACAAAACCATACAAGTCAAGACTGAGTTCACAAACTAATATGTGCACATATATGATTCAAATTTAGTAGACGTCATCAATATTTAAACAACACAAAACAAATGAGAAAATAATATAAGATACCCTTTATGTCCATCATTTTTCATGAGGCTCTTGTAGAAAGTGTGCTTTTGCATGTAATTATTAGCAGCCAAAAGTGACTGCAAGAATTCCCATGTGAATTCACTTCCATGGTTTTCCTCTAATTCTTATTTAGCTTTTAAAGCATACTTAATGACAAGTTGGCAATATTAGTTCACTGAAGTTCTAATTTAGTAGCTGTGAATGAGGTATTTTTATCTGTATATCTTGTCCAAAAGCTAATTTGTAGTTCTGAGATTCTGGCTAAGATGAACTAGATTCTATTTATTAAATAAATAAATATAGGCCAATACAGAATTTATTAGCTACAGAATAACTACATCCCCCATCAATATAACTGTCACAATTATGGAGCAGATTTATATCACAAAATTATATTTTTAGTGACTGCTATGAAAGGAATTAACAATTCATTATCACTTACCCATACCATATAGCATTAGGTTTTTTCATATGGCATTGACATTAAAATGTATGTAAAGACACATGATACAAATTATTACATTTATTGATTCCATCTTCGAAAGCTATCTGATTGAATAATTTGTTTTCAGAATATATATATTTATTTATCAAGTGCCATTTAATCAGAAGTCACAGAAACCATCTCATATATCAATAAAGGGGAAACAGTATTAGTTTACTTCACAAGGTCAAGAATGGTTAATAGTTTTTGGTTAATATGTCTATACCACAATATCATCCAAAATACTCTCACCTCCATTGCTTATTTGGTTATTACATTTACTTCATGTTTTCATTATTAGTTAAAGTTCTATACATGTCTATCTATCCATGTGTAAGTATGTGCATGTGAATGCAATGTTTTGGTGCACAAAAGTGTCGGCTTCCCAGGAGTTGGCATTTCAGAAGGATCTGAGCCAACCAGAGTGTTGGTACTGAAAACCATACTCCAACCCTGTAAAAGACCTGGACGTTTCCTTACCACTGAACCATCTCTTATTTTGTTTCTTACCATTTTCTCTTCTGACTGAGTAATCCACTCAATCTCTGGGTCTAAAACTTGAAAAATCATTTCTTTCCTTGAAATTCTAGTTTGAGTCCTGAAAAAAAAAGTCACATATCCAATTAAGACATTAAAAAATATTTTTAAGTCTCTCAAAGCATGTTCTGGTTCAATTGGAACTGTGGACAATGATTGTGGACACATTCTCTCTGATAAAACTGGGAGACAGCTTGCCATTTTTATAAAGCTAGTAGGAGCTCATGCCACTGATTCTGAACTTTCTGCTTGCATAGAAGTGACCCACACTTCTATTACATAGACTCATCTAACTCAAATGTCATTATTGTGATACTGAATAATCTCAAGGGAGCATAGACTGTAGGGAAAAGTGAGTGAGAAGGACATCTTGAGACAGTGAATGCTGTGGTCACAGAACAGGCATGAAAGCTAAACAGTCAGTACCTTGTCAGGTAGATAATAGAGTTTTGCTTCCATCCTATGAGTAAAAATATAAAAATAACAAGAACTTGATGATAAATTTGTAATCTCAAATACTATAGACAAGAAAGCTGCTTTTTTTCCTAATGTGATGTAGTTACTTCATGTTACATAATTTGCATCAAGTAATGCTGACTTGGTCAGAAGTTTTACACTCCTCAAATTAGCTAGTAACTTAATTCTCAATAATAAAAACATAGTGGTTTTGCATTATCTCATTCTTTGAGTGTTTCATTATCAAGTCATATATTTTGGCAGAAAATAATTGTTATTATGAGAAGGAAAATCTATTCATGTAAGAAATACTTAGATCTTCCTCTTTATTATTTTTTATGTGAACATAGCATGGTCTCTTAATTTATTGTTACATGATGAATACTCTGATCAAAGCAACTTTATGGAGAAAGGGTGTATAGTTGTAAACAGTTTATTCTTGTTATTGTCCATTATGGAAAACGTCAAGAGAGCACACCCTTATAGTAGAGAAAGAGACTGGTGAATGCATGCTGAAATTCAATTCCCTTTTTCCATGTGTAGAGTTCAGGATCTTGGCTAGGAAATGGTGCCACCCCTATTGGCATATCTTTCCACCTCAATTAACATAAGTTAATCTGCTCCAAGCATGACCATATACCCATCTGCCCCATGCTTCTGCTTTCTTTCACAATATCAATTATCACTAACCATCAACATGCTAATCTATTTTGGTCTCATGTAGATTAAATTAAACAGTATTTTCAGAATGTATTATTGGAGCAAATATGAAAATATAAAAGCTAAAATACTTTACATTTTCTTAAATGATGTTTTTGTATTTATTTTACTTTTACTTAAAATATCACCATTTAGATACATCAGAAATGATTTCTTACATTTCTCCAACACTATGAATAATTTATTATTTTCAGATGAAAATACATGTCATGAAGAGTTGTGTTCAGATTTGTGTGTGTGTGTGTGTGTGTGTGTGTGTGTGTGTGAGTGTACCTGTGTGCTTACCAAACTCATTGTGTACTTCGTAGCAGAAAAAGTTTTGGTTCTAAGAGTCAGAAGGAAAGACAGTCTTTGCCAAGTCAACGAGGAATTACCAGGTCCTTTATGCTTACATCTATGTGAGCACACATCTGACCATCAATCAGACCCTTAAGCTTCCCTCTAGGAAGGTTGAAAGAGTGCATCTCAGAGGAGACAAGGATGCATTTAAAATTACTGTCACCATAAAATCAACTGAAATAATCCAAAGCAACAAATAATGGAAAGGAAAAAGTCCTTCAAGAGCTCTGTCTCTTTTTCTGCAAAGATTTATACTTTCTGATTTTATTTCTTCTCAGTGATCATGGGTATGTTTAAAGTGATATAAAATATGCTCATTTTGCTCCTAGATTCAAACTGCTTCAGCCTTGCTTGTACATTTCTCAAGAAAATGTAGACTTCATACATTTAGTCAGCAGATGTAAAAGCAGAATGACAACTCTTGTGGGATGTTTGGTGCCTTAAAAAACAACCAAGCATTTTTTTTTTCTATTGCATCATGCCTGAAAAGCAGCTTAATTCCTCTGTTATGATTAAAGATGATTTACTGAATTGATCTGGAATGTATCCTGTTTCTCTAGTTTATAAAAATGCTCAGGGTATGTAAAGAAGCTGTCGGAGCAGGATTCAAGTGCTTAATGTATGCGGAGGTCCCACTTAACATTTATTATCTGTTATCAAAGGTAGGAGAAAGCATGTAAATTATATGGATGTCTCTGATTCACAGAAAGGAAAAGATAAATACTCATGCCGATTCTTAGTGATTTTCATCAACCCTTTTCTAAAACATACCGCATTTTTTGGATACATCAGTAAATTTATGGGAAGCCTTTTTTTCACAGGTAGCAAGTCAACCTGTATTTAGCTTCCCAATGTTTATATTAAAAAACAATCTCTGAAAAGTCATCATCTCTTACAATTTTTAAGGAAGTCAAGATGTTCAAAGTCTGAAATATTTTTTAAATTATCTTTATTATATATTTTCTTCCCCAAAATGATGTAAAAAAATCTCTAAAATCAAAATATGGGAACAAGAAGAATCCTTAGTAGGTATATGATTTAAGGTGGAGGCAAAATGAAGTGATACAGTAATTTCCCACATCTAATTAACATGTTTGCTTACAAAGTACAGAATTTACATTAGAATCTGTCACTAAGTACACAAAACTATTTATGAGTACACAGTTTTTAATATGTAGGGGAAGTGTTAGATCAAAGCAAAGTACAAATTGGCAAATTATAACTTAATTTAGGTATATGAATACCTTCTGCTAACAAACACAGAAATCTATCAATAATTTTTTAGTTGTTTGTTAAAAATGATAACCTCTTCACTTCATTGCTAATTAACAAAATTGGAATAAGTTATGTGCTCACTTATATATATTTATAGGTGATATATATATGTATATAAATATATATATATATAATTTCTCACAGTAGTTGTAAAGATATACCTAAATTTCTTGGGTGTTTACTCAGGCACAGCGTCATCATAAGCCAGATTTAACCATGTATGAAATAGTAAAACACTAATTAAAATAATTGCACTGCAAGAATATCGATACAACAGCTGCACAGTTTATGTTCCAGTCATTTTCTTCAGCCTTCGATAATGACTCTCTCCTAACTTTTTTTCATGTTTCACAAATATATTCTTATTTAAAGTGAATTTTAAATATATTTTTCTTATTTTATACTTCAAAACTCTTCACATTTTTTTTAACGATGTCAACAGTTTAAAGTTAGATGTCTATGTTACATTTGAAACCAAAGGCAATCTCCAACTGGGGGGGCCCTGTAAAATTAATTAAAAATGAACTACATATGCTAGTATAAACAGAATAAATATCCCCATTTTTTGTTGTTGTTGTTTAGAGTCCACTAATGAGTGAGTACATCCCCTGCTTATCTTTCTAGGTTTGTGATACCTCGCTCAGGAGGATATTCTCCAAATCCATCCATTTGCCTGCAAATTTTAGGATATAATTTTTTTCTTATTACTGAGTAGATGTACCACAGTTTGTTAATCCATTCTTCAGGTGAGGGGCATCTAGGTCGTTTCCAGGTTCTTGTTATTATGAATAATGTTGCTATGAACATAGTTGAGCTAATGCCTTTGGAGTGCGACTGTGCGTCTTTAGGGTGTACGCCCAGCAATGGTATTGCTGGGTCCTTGGGAAGACTGATTCTCAATTTTCTGAGAAACCACCATGACTCTCTCCTAACTCTAACAGGCACCTACAGGGCTGATTCCATCAATGTTTCATTTGATAAGATACAGGGAATCAGAATGAACTTAACTAATTTCCCAAGTGTCACAGAGTTTGGCTTCCCTCCCCATAGACTTTGTTTGAATGGGAATGTTGCTTTTTTTCCACAACATGATAATTTATGCAACAAAATGAAAAAAATCTCAGGTATCATATTTATATTTTGTTTCCTTGGAGCCACAACTTCAGAGAAAAACAATGATAAAGAGATTTAAGTTTTTAAGAGTTTGAATTTTTTAAAGTGCCTTCCTCCTAGTTTCCCCTATTCAAAAAGTTTCTAAATTCAAGAGAAAATTATCTTAGAATATAAGGAAAAGAGGTTTTTCTGTAACCCGATAATGTCAGTGGAAATAAAAACTCCATTTAGATTTCTCATTTGATGTTCAGGACATCAAATTAATTAAAACTGAATTTCAGATAAATCATAGGAAAATTTTATTATGTTTCCAGTGAAATTTTTGATGTTTTTAAAAATTAGAATTGGATTGATAAAATAGAAGTATATGTATGTATTTCATAAAATAAATGATTGCTTAATTCCAAAACTCCTATGTATTCCAAAGTCCATGTTTTCTACTCTCTTATGTTTTAATCATCAACACCAACCCCCTGTTTCCTCATCAGCTATTCTTCTGTCTCTAAAGAGGCCACTGCAGATTGTAGAAGCTTGTGGGGATACATTAGATCCAGTAGTAACAACTGAGTGTCTATTGTTCATAATATTTCTTGCATATGTTTTCAAATATTAATTATGTCTTGTATGTATCTAAGGCATAAAACATACTTGGAAATACATTGTCACATGTAAACAGTTAATAAGCTTATTTTCATAGCTTTCCTTCGTTTTTTTGTGGGAAGAACAATTAAAATCCACTCTCAGTGTATCTCATATATATGAAATAGTGCTTCTTACTTTTGCACAACTGCATAAATATTGCTGCAAAGCAACCTACTACATGTGCTATTTAAGTGTTTTGTTCTAAGTGACCATGGCCCTTGCTCACTCAGCTTTTAAGTAGAATAGCTTAAGCTCGCTGTTGTAGATGTGTCAGGACTTGAACGTCTATCATAACTTTTAGCACCTAAGGAGTATTAACTAGACAGATGTTATTTTTTACCATCAAAAATATAGGAGACATGCAGCTCCTAGTGTGACTGTAGATGATGCATGACAATTCAGCCAGTTTCGTGAAAAACACTTTCAGATAAATGTGTATGGTAAAACAAACTCAATATTATTGCTTTCATATTATTTGCCATTGAAGATAGAGGATAACTTCCACTTTATTAGCTACAAATTAAGTAGGACTCCCAATTATTATAATTATTATTATTTAAATACATGCAGTAGTGCCAAGCCTGGTATGACTTTTTTGCTTCTCCCAGCAAGACTGTCACATGGTCAGTAGAAGAAAGCCAAGCATCATGTCTTTCCAGAAGGTAAATTCATAGTCTAGGTGGCCTAAGGGCTTTGGACAAAATCACATGTCCTGTGTGTGCAGAAATGTAAACTCTTTCTGGGTCACTATTCTAAGTCAGGACATTTTCTTCCAAATCAGTGACAGATTTTATTAACATCATATAAGAGCTACTGTGAGCTCTTAAAATACACAATCCCAAAGCTGTTAGGTAGCACAGCATTGTTAATACTGTTTTGTAAAAGATCATTGTTAATTAGAATTTATTTTAATGAGAAAAGTATACCAATATTATTATTTATTTCTGTATTCTATTCTACCTCTAGTGCCTCAGTATTCAGTAATTATATAACAATTGACTACCAATTTTACATAGTACCTCTATTATTTTAATGTGGATGTCTAATACATGTCTGCCTTCAGTAAAATATAAAGTGCTTTGCTTTAATCATGTCATTATTATTACTTTATTGTCTTTACTTTCATGTCTTGGTAGTATGAAATGGCTTCTAAGGTGACCTTCAATATAGTAAATTGGAAATTGAAGTGGAATCCATATTGCAATTTAATTTAATGACATCGTTAATTCCATAAAACTTTTTCTTTTGATACTGTGACATTTAAAATTATGCAATTTCTTAACTATAAGAGATTTGACTATGCTCCTGGTAGCAGCTGTATTGAGATCTAACTCATAAAGTATTCCTCACTTATTTTTAGATGGGCACATAAATATTTTTTAGGGTATCCAAAGAATTTTTTGAGACTTAGAATAAATTTTACAATATTTTCATTACTAACTCCAAGTAGAAATCTGTAGGTACCACTTTGTCATTTTCTTCTCTCCAACAACACCACCACACAAGGCAGTTTCCCTAATGTTTTCCTCCAGTACAGATTTTCTTATTCTGTGTGTTCATGTTAATAGAATGACCAGGTAGCTTCTTTAAGTTAACATAAGATTCAAGGCCTGTCACGTAATGCTACAGTTAATGCTTCATTCTCTGTATTGCCAACTAATATGTATCTTTAAAGATAGATATTGTTCTTTTTAACATACTCCTTATTGTGATTTAATCAAGATATATTGTCAGGACATCAAAAATACATATTTAAAATTGAGATGGAAAATTTAAAAATAATTTGTTTAACGTCTATTTTAATCTTCATATATCACTCAGAAAAAAAGGGGGCTGAGAAACATACATGTTAGGCCAAAAATATATACTGATATAATAAAATGTCATGCATAGTATTAATACTTTTTTAAGGTTAGAAATCTTTTCCCTGTACTTAAACTTTGATACCCACATTTTTAAAAACACATTTGAATTTCAAAAAATTAAATTCTAATTCTTGAACAAAATAGATCACTAGCCTTTTGTATGTCCTTGTCCTATTTAGATTATGTTCTAATAAACCTGTTCAGTATATATTCTTCAATGGTGGCATGTCTGTTACTAAAATAATTTTGCAGATATTTAATTAGTTATTCATTTCCAAAATCACACTCATGTGGCAGATGTGTATAAATATGTACCTTTCTCCAAATACACCAATATTTGCATGCACATGTACACATATATTTCTGAATAATTTAATTATTTCAAAATAAAAAAATTGCAAAAAGTTGAATTATAAAATTCTTTTATGCATGACTACTACGTCAGGAACAGAACATTAAAATTTTAAATAAGATACATTATGACACTATGTTTTACTGTTTTATTTTCTTAATTTCAAAATAGTCTCTGAGTTTTATTTTTTCCCTTCTTTATTTATTTTGTATTTATCAAGAAAAACAGTAAAGTGAATTTAAAATGCTGATAAATTAACAATAACTATGAAGAAGATAAAAATCATAAGCATGACTTATCAAGGGTGATAATGCAAATAAGATTGCTACACATATATTTACTTTGTGTTCAGCTTTCCCTTTGATTTTTTTTTCATCTTTGTATATCCTTATTGAAGGGCTGGAGAGATGGCTCAGCCGTTAAATGCTAGGCTCACAACCACAAATATGCGTTTTATTTTTATTGAATATAGTAATGCATTAGGGGTGGAAATCTATAAATCTAGATTGTGAAAGTCACTAATTTTTTTCACTTTTTAAAGATTTGTAATATTTGCTTTGACAAGTGTATTATATTTTTCTTTTTCTCTTTAATTACTCAACAATATATGTTAGACATGCAAGGTGAAGAGAGAAAATTTAGCTTAAGAAACCCCATTTTGCATACTAGTAGCTATTTTATTGAAAGGTAAAATAAAGTTTAGTTTCGCATTTCTGGCAGGGGGGCTCCCCAATTCTGGTAGAAAAGTGGGTTCCTGGCGGGGAATCTGCCCAGTTCTGGGACAATAGTCATGCCTGATTAGTTCTGGGAAAAGAACATGTCCTAAAAGAATAGACCTATAGACCTAGCAGCTCCCCACCCCCAGTTCTGAAAATAGAACTTGCCCAGTTCTGGGAGAGGAATAGATTCTTGCTTACCTTGGGAAAAACCAGCCACCCTAGGTAAGGTCCAGGTGGGGTTCAAAGATACTCTGGAGCAGAAAGACCCTAAGCAGGAGCCAATCAGTAGCACCATGTCTCCAAGAAACTTACTTTGCTGTAACTATTGCCTATAAAAGATACCCTGTAACCAAAAGCAGGAGCTACTCCTTGCTCTGCTATCACAGAAGCTTCAAGTATGCTTCCTGCCTGGCTTGTATTGCACTGCCAATAAACCTTGTTATTACATTCCGAACATCTCTGGCTTTGGTGGTCTCTCTGTGGGTTGAGCTTTGGGCAAAGCAAAAGGTATTTAATGATTTATTTTCTTTCCAAACGAAACAAAAAAGACAAACTCGACACATAGTAGAAAGTGATGGGTGTCCTGACTCTCACTATGCCTGTTTGGCTGTATTCCAAAAAGTGTAAATTGTATAATCCAGCTATAGTGGCAGAGCCAAGTAATCCTATCATACGGGAGCCTAAGGCTAGAGGACAGAGTGCTCAAAAAGATTAAGATATATAGGGAGTCTTTCATATGGGAAGAAAATAAAATATGAATTTTTAGCAAAATTAAAGGAAAATGTATTTTAAAACTTAAACAGGGTATTATACTTTATATACACATGACAAAAGCATCAACTGCAAGGAGGGTACTTCAGAAGAGATGGGGATTATTTTTACAGAATGTAAAATATTTCTTTTTCTGTTAATTTTCAAAGCATAGCATTAGGCATTAATAATATAAACAACAAATAATTTGTTGAGAGGGGGAGGCTATCCAGATTATTTTGAAGTTCTCACAGCAGATTTCAACTTCAACAGAAACAATGCTATTAATAAAAAGTAAGAAATGCATGATAACTATTTGGGAACATGTAGAAGGTCTTAACCCTTTCTTGTATTTTAAATTTGAAGCATTTATTAGGAACAATATTCTAGAAAAGCATCCTGTGTGGTCTGAGAGAGTCCCTCACATAGTGGCATTTTAAGCAGCTCCTCTACCTTTCTGCAGCACTCACACATTATCCATAAACTGACACTGTTACATAGTATTCATTCCAGGAGTGCTGTGTTACTGTGCTATAACAAACAGTAGTAAGCACTTAACTGTTACTCAAAATAAATCAAACTGTGATGCATGCAGCATCCTGGGAAGCAGGAAAACCACCAATAACTAGGAAGACCTTACTAAAAATATCACAGGCTATTAGTAAAACTGCAAAAACTAAATTTCCAAAAGTAAACTCTAAATATTAGAGGGTTGTAAGAGGTTATATGAACAAAACTAATTGAGCATGTTCTTTATTTATAAACCAAAACAAAAATCACAACCATATTTTCCTTTTGTTTTGAGCCTCC
Source organism: Sigmodon hispidus (assembly GCA_004025045.1). Taxonomy (NCBI): domain Eukaryota; kingdom Metazoa; phylum Chordata; class Mammalia; order Rodentia; family Cricetidae; genus Sigmodon; species Sigmodon hispidus. The sequence continues at coordinate 64,925 of PVIH01003814.1, forward strand.
TATTCCTGTCTTTGAAATGCATGAGAAATATAAGGGGAAAATATGTATTAGTTACTTTTCTACCATTGTGATAAAACACATGGCAAAAAGCAACTCATGGAATAGTTAATATTGGCTTGAAGTTCCAAAAATGAAATATCCATAATGATACTGGAGGCATAAACATAGGCAGATACAAAAAATATCAGAGAGATCACATCTTTATTTACACACCAAGGCATAAAGAGTGAGAACTAGATAAATAGAATGCAGGAGCAGAAACAAAAGTCACAAGGCTACCAGTTTCTATTTTTAAAAGCCTACCCATAATTTTCCACAACCTCCATCAAAAACACATCTCCCATGGACTCAATAACCTCCCCAAACAGTGTCACCAATGAGGAACCATGTTTTGAGCTATATAAACCTATAGGAATGCAAACCTATAGGAATGCAACCCAAAAGTTTCAAGATACATATCCACAAGTGAGTTTGTTGATTATTTCATTCTTTTAACTTTGTTGAAGGGGTGTTCTTTCTTTTGGAAAGGAATATTTCATAATGTAACTTTAAACATGAACTCCTATGCCATGCATGCATCTGTTCACAACAAGCAAAACCTGCTTGCAAATTCTCATTTCAAAGCTAATTTAATTGGTGCATTCTGACTACTATTGCTTATTTCACACTTCAGTAGGTAAAGATGCATTAATAATCAAAGTTCCAAACTGTAATTAACATTAGCTTTAGGCTCCAGACAATGAAATGATTACATTTCAATATAAGGGTTGATAAACAAAGTTAATCTAACATATGAATAAACAACAAAAGTATCTTGCACTTACTTTTTGGCAAACTGATTCATGTATTTGCAAGTTATCTAAACTATGGGGAATAAATGTCAAGAAGGTGTGTACCTGTCAGTGTAACACCTGAAACAAGTCAGTTCAATGTGAATTTGACCCATTTTAACAAAACATATTTCTAGAAAAATAACCAACAACAACATGTTTTAGCCTTGCTTGGTTTCTTTGAACAGTTTTGTGTGTCTATTATAATTTAAAATTGTATTTTACTTTGTGCTAATTAAGATGATTGCTATATAAAGATACCCAAATCATGTATTTTTATGTTAGCACATTGTTGTTTTTTGTTTTTTTTTTTTTGGTAATTATGTACAATTGTTGCCTGAATTCATTTGCTTAGCACAGTTATATATAACATGCATCTAAAAGATAGTATTTATATAACATTGCATAAGATAAAATATATGTTAGACTTGAATGCTGAGGGCCTTGATTTTGTTCATGTCCTGTCTTTACAGTAGATGTGAGTTCATGAGGGTTATAGCCCTGTCATGGCCAGAAGATGCAATTTGGTCAAGTCTCCTCTTGAGTACTACCTTTTATAGTCATTCATTCACCACCTCTTCTTCCATGTCTCAGAGACCTCAATGCTAGAGGTTGAGATAAAGTGTCCCACTTAAGGCTGTGCACTCCACAGTTCATAATCTGACTCAGTCTGAGTTTCTATTAACTCCTGCCCATTCAATATGATGTTGTTCCTTGGTGTTGACCAAGATACTTCTTCATCCTTTCTCTTTAGTTCACTATGCTAATAACAGTGGCCAAACATCAGTATTTAGTATTACATTAATTCAAATTTATTAATAGTTAAGTGTCAAATTAATCTCTTTTTTGTTAACTTTTATGATAATCTGACCAGATGGTACTTAGAATACATTAATTAAATTAGGAGTTATAATAAAGATACACTTTTTTATCCACAGGAAGGCTTAACACTTCATTCTTTCTTCTATTTGTGTTTAATAATCCCAAATGTCATGAATAATTATGTATCATTATTAGAAAAATCTCTATTGAGATGAAAATTCTACCAGATGCTGAATTATCTCTTCTTACAGTTATCTTATATAATGATTTGAAACAAATGAAAATGGGAATTTGCTTGACATAATACACTGTTATTTATTATACTTGTATCCATTTTATACTATAAATTTAGTATTAGAAAACATACATTCTCTTTCACTATTTGTACATGTTATTGCTCACAAAAATACACACAATTAATTCTGGTAGATAGTTTTGGTGACTTATCAGAAACATTTAAAATATTGTTTGTCTGAGACATAAATTTTTTGTCACAGTCATAGTGAATGGGGCCCCTAACAGCTATCATAATGAATTAATCTCACAATAAATTCATTGAGTTACATTATTTTCTTAATGTCATAGCCTGGAGCTTGCCATAGTAATGTATGAGTACCTCTTCAATGTTAATCCAAATATGTGTGTACTTTTGAGTCCTCAAGTTCATGTTCACATACTATTTTTTATCCTAGATGATCCCAGGCCTTACTTTTAGAAACAGAATTAGGAGGTCCAGGAAAGACCAAAAATCTGCACCACCACAATGACCCCTCATAGCTTTCATGGCATGTGTCTTACCATGCTTGATTTGGCAAGCTATAAATAGGGTGTGAGTATAGCTGTGATTAGAATCACATGAGAATAATTTAAACATTCACAGGACCAGACAAATGAGTAACTTTACATTTAAGTTTGAGCAAGCAGCATGAGTCACACATAGTTGTTTTTATGTGTAGCCATGTTAGAAGAAGAAACATTTTTGGGGGGAGGTGGGTCTTGCTGCATAGTCATTCATCTTTACTTGCCATTGTGTGTGTTTGTGTGAGAGAGAGAGGAGGGGGAAGGGAAAAGTAGAGGGAGGGAGGGAGGGAGGGAGGGGGAGAGAGAGAGAGAGAGAGCGAACAAGCGAGCGAGCGAGCAGAGAAAGTATCAGCACTTCAGTATTTCCATAAACAGTTAAAAACCTGATGATAGCGAGGGGCCTGTCTGTGGAGCTTGTCCCCACACACTAGCATTGACAGGATTGAGAAACTGCTGGGTTTGGGGGCTCAGTACAAAACTTAGAGAAGATCGGTGGCATTTCTTCTGCTGTTAATTCACACAGTCAGTATGGTATTAATATTCACCATATTCAATTCATGGAATGAATTTTTTAGGAAGAGAAGATTATGACAAAATTATGAATCCAATTTTCAACTCCTACCCTCCCCACCAATGAAATGACAATATGAATGGAAAAGGGCACCTAGTCTCATTATGATCTTTAGGCTGTCATCATTGGGGCTAATTCTAATGTCACACTGTGGATGATGATTTGTTGAAATCCAATTTGAATGCAAAATACCACATTTAATTTATACTACCACCTGTCAATAGAAAATAGACTGAGGCAGAGCTTTTGAGAGATCCATAGGGAATATTCAATTATAATCAACCTTCCCACTTTTGTTAGATCTTTGTCCTGCAATTGATTGTTTCTGCCATTTCTTATTCTTGCAACAATCTGTCACTAAGACAAACTTGAATTTCAATTTAATATTGTCTAAGAAGTACAATGGAGAATGCTTCTTTTAATCTTTCCAGAACTACAGTTGGTTGTCTGTTTCATTTTTCCCATAGATTAATTATAACTAAGGGTATAATAGTAGGAGAGGAACAGGATGCTTCGGCAGCTAGGGAAATGGCTTCCCATGCAATATATAGAGTACAGTATAAGACATTGAACATATCCCTTAGCACATCATCTGAATGAAAGGTAAAATAATGAGTTTGATGATTGCTATTATTTTTCAACTGGTACAACTGACAGCACAGAAATCTATACTTTCAGAAAACTATATACCCACTTTAAAGCTAATTAATAAAAGGATAAATATTTCTGTAAAACCAAACAAATGTTAGTGTAATATTATCTCCAAGTGTTACTGTTAAGGAGAAAATGTGTTGAAGTAAATGATAGGCATCAAGAACATATCTTATATTGGGTGTATGACTCCTGAACACATTAATTATTTTTTAACCTCAGCTTATAAAATTAATGGACCTCAGATAATGTTCTACACATGTTGGAGGTATATAAAAAGTATTAACATTTCCAAGTAGTGAGCAAATAAAGCCAGACAGAGAGAGTATTTTCCTTGCCCTTATGGAGGATTCTTGTCATGTGCACTTAGGTCAATCAATTCCCAGATTTGATCAAGAAGCAAAAGAGTAGCCAATAAAAACCACAGGGTAATACTAAGATCTTTGAAAATAAAATGGGTTAATGCATAAACAAAATAATAATGATGTAAACAGTACCAACCACATTGTGTTTAACCAACAAATGTTAGGTGAATATAACTTGTTTTAAAAGTTCCTTGCTTGAGGCAGAGCTTTGCTGTGTAAATTAATTCAATCTGCCATTGGAAAATTATAAACAAAATGGCCACCTATGGTCTTCCACCCCATCATATGTGAAGGGATTGTTGTCAAACTGCATAGCCATGAGCTCTGAATGTCTTTTTATAAAATACAGTATCAAAATAATACAGACATTTTATATAAATAAACAGGTATTATGACAAATAATCACTTGTAATATATCATATAAAGAATTAATATTTATTAAAAGGCTATATAAACACTCACTTATACAATTGGAACCTTAGGACAATTCTTGGAGGTGGAACTGTCCCAAGATGAATGGTTGGATCTGCTCCCAGAGAAAACAGGAACAAAGAGAAAGGGAAGTGAGTGTTCCTGGTCTCCATTGATTCTGGCCACACCCCTTCGGGGTCCTGATTCTCAGGAGCTACAAAAGTTTCCCATGATAACACCTGAATTCCACTACAAACAAGTATACTTGATCTTTGGCAGTCCTTCATATTTTTAATACCTAGTAAGATCTATGTTAGCAGTTCATGGAATTGAAGTATATCAAGGAGCCAGTCACTATCTCTTGTTTCAGACTTCACTAATTCCAAGTGTCTCAGGTTCCTGATGTAAAAACAAACAAACAAAAAAAACATGTGTGTGTGTGTGTGTGTGTGTGTTATGAGAAGATTTGCCTATCTGCACATGGATGCCACATGAAGAAATTCAAAGGTCTTATTCTATGACTTTTAAGCATATCCCCTTCATACAGGAGGTCTTACTGAAAATGGAGTTGATTTTCTGGCTAGGATGGTTGCAAGCCAGCCCCAGTATTATTTTGTTTCTGTCTCCTGCCCCAAGTTACTGCCAGGCAGGAAAATGCTTGGCATTTTGCATGAGATTTGGGAATACAAACTCATTTTTTTCATGTATACACAACAAGCACTCTTGTACACTGAGCTGACTTTCTAACCTCCAACAATTCTTATTCTATGTTTCTTTTGAAAGATTTAATAGATTCATAAGTGTAAATCATATAATAAAGCAACTGGGCATTAGAACTGATATGTTAATAACAAGTATTATTAATAAAATAAACACACTTCTCTCTGTGTTGCATTTTTTCTTCATCTGAAGCAATTCTACCCATCCTTTTGACACAAATTTGTCCTCTTATACTCAAAGATCAAAAATGGTTTTTGGCTAAACTAGAAAATATTAAATGAGTAAGATGGATACCCAAATTAAGAGATAAGAAATGGCAGGTCAACAGGTGAAATAATTTTAGAATTCTTTTTTCTTTTTTTTATTTAATCAGTTTTTTTGTTTTTGTTTTATAAAATAAGTTCTTTTATTCCATATATCCCCTTGCTCTTCCTATAATTCTTATGAATGGTTTCTAATAATATTCAGGAGAATGAAACAAATTCAGTATATTCATATCAATACAAGTACGGTCCCTGGTACCATGAGATCTAAAAAGGAGAGCACAATTTTCTACATGAGATTATAAAGCAGATTTTCTAGTGTTCTTAGTTTCTTTTTCTCTTTCTTTTTCTTTTTCTTTTTTTCCTAATATTGTTTGACCTATGTCTCGGGCACATTGCTAGCTATCTCATCTTAATTCAACCCATTTTTGCTATTCTACCTGCCATGTGGCCCTGCCATAGCTCACCTAGATTTCTTACATGGTTCTTCCTCAGAGGTCAGATGGAGACTAACTGACTCTGCCCTCCTTCTACCTGTCTCTTCTCTGATTTCCTGCCTATTGCTATGGTGCTCACCATGGGCCAAAACAGTTAACTTTATTTACAGCATACAGAGAACATTTCCACCACATTTCCGTTTTTTCTGTCTACTAAAAAAGAAGCTTTCAATTTACATATAGCAAAATTGCATAGACCATAACAGCTATCAAGCAAAAATTACAATTATAATATCTAGTCTATTTGAAATTAACAAACTTAAAGAAAATATTCCATTATCTACTTTATCCTTGTGAGCCTAAAGTTTCATATCTAATATACTTTTTTAAATAACTAAGAAGAACTATACCTATAATTGTTATACCATTAACCACATCAAAGACCACAGAAGGATATATTACCCAAATAAATAAGAAGTGTGAGCAACTTCCAAAGTCTAGAAAATGACAGAGATGACACCTGTCTGCCTGGACAGTCAGCCAAAGTTCCTTTATAATGTTTGGGCATCATCTTCAGCCTAGGCCCAGAGTCTCTGGAATACCTTTCAGTGATGCAGAAAATCTGGCACAGTCTGTCAGTTGCTTCTCCTTGTGTCCTGAAAGATGCCTGACACTTTTTTTTTCTGCAAAGCAGGAACCTGAAGGACCATCTCGACTTGTTCTGGCAAAGTTCAGAGGTCATTGTCCTATGCGACCCGCATGTCCACTTTATATAGCATACTATCAAGCAGTCAATACCAGAACAGTTTCATGTCCAGTGGCTAAATGTTGCCACAAAGTAAATTCTAAATGAAGTTTCTTAAATGCCCATCCTTTTCCTGAAATACACTGGTGCTGCAAAAAACAGACCTGTCTCACTGTCTAGAAAAGTCTTAAGTTCTTAAGATATTTTAAATGCCATATTCTGCATATCTTTTAAGTGTTTGAATACTTCCTATCTAATTGAAATATATCTTGGTATACCTACGAAAACCTAACTAATATGACTATAAGTTTGGTTATCATAGATGACTATTAATCTGCATTCTTCAATTACACATTACAATTTTTAATGAATTATATAAACATCAGACCTTAATCAAGAGTAGAAGAATACATACAGCATAACAAAATTGACCTTAAGTTTGTATCCATAAACCAAAATTCATCTATCTTTTCTAATCATTCCTAAATCATATCCTTCCCTTTTTTGAAAGATATTTACTATGACTATTAACCATTTAAATGAAAACAAACATTAATAAGCAATATTTTTGGGAAATTGGACATAGCTTCCTTTTACTACTTCCTGCTGACTAAGGGGTGTTGGCACCCTCATGAGGTCCTGAGGATGGATCATCTCAACTGATATCTTGAAAAGCTGATCTTCCCATAAGAGAAATTTCAGGTGGTCTTGGCAAATGAAACCTCATTTGCCTGGAACCAATCCACAGATTTTGATCTTCTGTGGAGACAAAAGCAGAAACTCTTTTTCCAATCAATATATTCTTATAAACACATTTCAAAGTCAAATTATCTTTAAAATATATGTATTTGTTTATCTTAGCAGCCTTTGCAACCAATTGTCTTTCTGCAGATAGCTCATTAAAAGTCAAAAAATTAAAAGAAAACACAATAACCATAACCCAGACTCCTTGAATGTTTTTCATCTCTATGTAGTTTATTATATTTTATACTCTATTTCTTGTTTTTAGGGCCTTTCACTACTCTCTTTTTTTCTCTCTGAAGCTTATGTATGTTTTACATACATTGTACCTCATTTAGAGGTTCTGTGGGTCTAAATCTGTTTTCTTGAGAATCTTTAATCATTTTCTAACCAAAAGAGCATTATAAAATGCTAATATCTCTGTGATTGCTGACTCTGCACTTTTTGGCAGCTTTTCAATATGGCAGAGGTGCCCACTGTATCTCTCTTGCTGCCAGCAAACAGAGCAGACTCAGGAAACTCTGCTACCAGAAAAAATATTTTGACTCTGTTTCCTTTTTATGTTTGTTCGTTTTTTCTTTAAATTATGAATAAAGTCATATTTTTTAATACATGTATCCCCTTGTTCAGACTCCCTTCCTGCTCCTGCCCCTCCCAGTCATGAAAAACCTTAAATCAGTCACATGCAGTTTGTTGTTTATACCAAGTCTTCTGCAAGAGGTACGGGTTTAAGCTGCCTGTAGTGAATGCGCGCCATTTTTAAATTCCAGCCTGAACACTGTGCCTATGTACCATAAATCAATTCAGATATGCAATTCAGAAAGCTGTTTTTGGCTCTGTTTCAGTGGTCTAAACTGCTTTTTCAGCTTTTTAAACTTTCTCAGTTTTTATGCAAGTTTTTGGCCCACCCAGGCTTGCCATCTGCTGTATGAGATTTCTGGTCCCTTTTGGGCTAGAAGTATGGACCTTGCCTGCAATAGCTGTTATCCCCCAAAGAAATGAATCAGACGCTTATATTAACCTCATACTATTTGGCCTATGACTCAGGCACATTGCTAGGTACTGCTTTCATCTTAATTCAACCAGTTTCAAGTATTCTACCTGCTTCGTTGCCTGACCCATGCCTCACCTGAATTCCTTACATGATTCTTCCTCAAGAGTCAGATGGAGACTCTTGTCATTAGTTTTCTTTTAGGTCTTTTAGAGGCTCCCAGATCTCTACAGAGATTACTGTTGTGTTCTTGTTCTTACCAATTGGAAGCTGAAACTAGGAAGATAAATATTCACAAGATGGGTATAAAGCATTAGGTACTTTATTTGCATTAGGTATGGGTATTGAGTTAAAAAAAGCACCACTTATAATATTGACTCAACAGTAAAAACATGGAAGAAAAATAAGAATGATGTTTTAAGTGTCCTGGAATGCTTTCAATCATTTCTAATGATTTGAGTATAACTGTGTTTCAAATAATAAGTAATGTTTGAATTTTTTCCCATTGCTTCAGTGTGCATTCAGTTTTTGATATACTGTCACTTTTTTCTTTAAGAATAGTACTCCCTTAAAACTGCATGAGATTTTCATTTGAGTGGCAATTTATGTCTATAATTCTGTCATTAACAAAATATAACACCATGCTATTTGCTTTCCTTTTAAAATTATTGTTAGAAATATTTCAGTTTTTTTAATTTTAGTTTTATTTAAATTATGAATGAGTGTGCATTTGTGTGTCTGTATAATTGTATACACATATGTATATATAGTTAAAAAAGAGGTCAAAAGAAGGTGTTACATTCCCTGTAGCTGAAGTTTCCGGTAGGATTTTTTTTTTTTTTTTTTTGAGCCTATAGTCAACTAGACCCTGGTATTTACAATAGAACAGCAAGCAGACTATTTCATGTTATAGATATGAATCCATTTTTACTTATCAGCTCTTATGATATTTAATTATTTTGTAAAAAATTTACACTGGGGAGCAGGTGAAATTGCTTAGCAACTTAAAGTGTTGCTACCTAGCCTATTGACCTAGGTTCAGTATCCCAGGGATGACATGATAGGAAGAATAAGAGCAGAAAGCTCACTCCTATAAGTCTCTCTCTGTCCATGGTTCCCTGACCAAGGCCCATGTGCGCTGACTGACATGCATACATACATACATATATATACTGAGAGCAAAAATAGTTCATACAGTTTATAACTGAAACACAAACACACATATGCATACATTGAGAGCAACAATATTGTTCATAACTGAAAGTTCTAAACCTCCAGTGTATATGCTCTATCTTCTAATGTGTATACTCTCCAGAAATTTTTATTAAAATGCATTTAGAACTCATCAATTCTCATCAAAAGTTACTAACAAACATAAAAAGCAACAAATAAAAAATCAAAACTGGGAGAGTTTGTTGTCTTAGTACTAGGTGAACAGAGTGGAACTGAAGCCTCAAGGTCATCTTCCACTACTGAGGAAGTTCAGCATAGCCCAGGACATGTAACACTAGGGTAAACAGAATAAATAAATAAACACATTTTTTTCGCTAAGGAACCTCTTGTAAATTATGGGCAAAATAATCTTTATTTTAACAGTTTAGCATATGGCTGAATAATGTACTGATATTGGTATTTTCCTGAACTTAGATTTTTTTTAATTAATTAAAACGTAACAGTTCTATGCTTCATCAATTAGACCTGTTGATAATTACCTTAATAAATTTATACTTGTTATTATTGTAGTAGTAATAGAAGAAAAAAAGTTTTTAACAAAGTACATGATAATTTTAAATCATTTGTTGTCCATTCCACCTCAGTTCGGCCTAATGTTTGTGTCTTTTTGAAAAATATTGTCCCATAATAAAACTAGATGGAATTTTATTATTACAAATTACTCATATAATATAAATAGGGTAAATTATGAATCTGAGTAGGGTAAGTAATTAAGGTCTCAATACCAGCATTGAAACTAAGAAATAAAACATTATTTCTCTATCTTCCTCTTGAGGCCAGTGAGTATTTTATTTGGTATATATGGAGTTACCAGTAAATAAATGATGAATTCTATGAGTACCTAAGGTACAACACTGTGTTTGAATAAAAACTTCTTATGTGAGACATTGATTTTAGCATTAATTTCATTAATTGAAAACTCTGAGACCCAAAGAATTCCATTCTGAAAGGTACTTTTTAGTGACATAAAGAATCCAGCTTGTAAGATATATGCTTATCTCATCTTCAGACAGTACACTTTGCAGGGTGGCTGAAACGAGGTTAGTTTGTTGCTGTGCTGGATATTTTTAAATTTTCAATGACATTAATCTTCTACCCAGACATCTTTTCTACTTCATTACCTATAAATAATAAAAAAGGGTATCAGGATTTATTCTTAAGGAAACCATTCAACAGTGCTTTCTTGATCCCAATTTACTTTTACCACATTAGTAGCATGATAATTAAACAATTGCCAGTTTGTTCTTTAAATGTTTTTGGAAAATATTGTATTTATTGAAGATTTTATTTCATGATAAATACCTGATTAGGTTATTGATTTGCACATCACAATATGAGCATGTCCCCAGTTGGTCTCATGGATATTTTCATATATTAATTGCCACATTTTGGATCTACAGTGATTTATAGAAATGAGTCATGATAATCTCTACATATTTATATGAACAAAGAAGGAAATAGTTTTTTTTATAAGATCTCATCACGAAAACTCGGGATAAACCAGCTGCAAACAGAGAACAAGGTTTGCTTCACTGTGGGGAGTCAGAAGCTGCGGCTTCCACATTTACACAAAATAAACTACAGGCAAGTCAGAATTGCAATCGAAGCAGTGACCTCTATTTGAGCCCCCATAAACCAGATAATTCACCTCTGCCCCAAGCAGACTACAGACTTTGCAGGGACGTGATGCTGACTGCATGCAGCTCCTCTCAGCAATCCTACAGCTAGCTATGACTTTCCTATTTGAAAAAGGAAATATGCTGGGAAAATATAAACAAACCTGTCTTGCCTGAAAGGTCAGCTTGCATTATCTAATTACGTGATCATGTCACAAGTTTTAAATGCTGGTGTTCAAATTAAGGTTTCCTGGTTATAGATAGAAAACTGGATTTTACATTGGGTTTGAATGTATTATTATTAATAATAGTATTCCTTCTATTGAGTTAAAAACATAGTTACTATATCAAAATATTTTAGTAAATTGATACAATTTATTGTGTGATGTGCTCACAGGAATAATTGCTACCAAGAAACATAAAAGTCTGTAGAAGACTTATGAACAAAATGCTGTTTTTTAAATCTGTTTGCCAAGGATACTCACCTTTACTTTAGCATTTGCAATTTCTAGCCACATGTAAGTGGTAATATTTTGACACTATTCAGTTCTCTTTCACACAGTGTTTTGCGATTATTGGTGAGCAATTTAACAAATCTATTGTGATGCATTTCACAAACAGAACTGTTCCAATTTTGTTGTAAAGTATGGAGACCAAAAAAATCTATAAACAACAAATAGTATATAAAGAGTCTTTAGGTAGACTGTGTTGCTTCAGGAACAATATCTATATCTTCTTTATAATCTATATATCTTCCTTTATTCTCTTCTGCTTTTTGTGTACAATCTAGAACAAAATATGAATTTCGACTGATGAATAGATAGTTCTGATATATTACGACCTACATCTGAGCTTTGGTCAACACTGTAACCTTGGACTCCCTTTCTATGGCACATGTCTAGTAATACCCTGCCAATTCAGAAGTCAACTAAAATAAATAAATATCAGCTAATAAAGTGGACAAATCTTTCACAAATTAAAGAGAGACTGTTATTGAAGCCAGATGAGTGGGTGTTGGATACACATGTGTATAGCAAAAGCCAGTTGGAACAAGAAGTTGAATGTCTTACAGCCGACTTGGCCAGTATGATCAAACAGAGCCTTGTCCAAGATGAATGCCAGATCCAGTTAGCTGCAATACATCATTCCTCTTAGTGATGCAGAAAAAAAAATCACTGGTACACTTAATATTACTTGACTATTATCTAGTTTTCTCTCAGACATAAACATTGATTTCAATGATTTAAATAAAATTGTGTGAGTATAATGATTGCAAATTGCTAATATTTGTTCCAAGTTAATAGCATCCACCCAATCATTAAGCTTAACTAATACTCTCATGTTTATATAGTTTTAGTTTAGTATAAAAAATTATATAGCACAATTATACAGTCCTAAATATGAACAATTTAAAGGAAAAGTCTTAATATGTAAAGAATTTTGTGTGTGTTTTTAAATTGCATGATGCTATTTGTCAGAGGAAAATTAAATGTTTAGTACTAAATATCTGTGGTCTAAAAAACTAGATTTGTTTTGGAAGCAAATTTCCCAATATTCCAGTAATCTTATTTGACTTCTGCAAATTGTATTATTTTAAATATGTACCTGTGTTAAGATATTCAGTGACTACAGGTGCCTGAGAAAGGGAAAAGTGTTGTAAGCTGTTGTAAATTGCCTGACTTGGCTGCTGTTTACTTAAACTCTGGTGTATCTGCAAGAACAGTGTGCTCTTATACTGAGTGAGCCATCTAGAAACAAGCTGTAAGTCTACTTTAAATATTCCAAGCTAATCATTGAAGAATTGTGAGTGTTAGGTTGTATAAACTCCTGAGAGAGTACCACGCTCACTTTCCAAAACTAAGTAAAAAAAATGCCATTACGCTGACATAGATCAGGGGTTGGTGGTGTATGATGTAACTGCAAGAGGAAGACAATCTGGTGACAGCATCACCAACAGAGAGTTTATAGTTATTTACACCTCTGGTTTATTCTCCTTTGGATTTTGATTCAAAAATTTAGATGAGCTTAAAAAGAGATAATTTGAGAAAATGATTCTGACATTTCCCTTCCTCCTTCACCTGAAGTAATAATCAGTGATCCCAATGAGAATGATGATGATATAGTAACATGACATACGGAAATGGTGAAATCTGATTGATATAAAATACTTTTGCTTTTATTTATCCAGAAACATTAATGATAATTTCCAATCTATCATATCACAAATTAACATACATAGGGATGTCAACAAGACTACCTAAAAATAAGGCAGCAATAAAGTAACATAGTTGAAAAAGTGTCAATGTGCTTTAAACCAAATTAAGCAGGCTCTTTTCTGTGCTGATTCTTAGAGTATAGTTAGGAACATGCACATAACTATTATGAGACTATTAACTAAACTGAATACTCTACACTCCCACTTCCTAAATGTAGTAGTAACTTTCCCAGGGCTAGTTCAATTACTGAGTAAAGAGAAAAAAAAAAAAAGAAAACCTGTTGAGTATTGCTATCCCAATTCTCTGCTTCCTGATATGCCCAACATATGACCAAATAGCCTCTAGCTCCTACCACCAGGCCTTCAAGGCCACAATAATGCTCTATAACAATTAGTCAAGAGACAACCCCTATCTATTTTCTTTAAGTTGTATTTTGTCCGGTTTTTAGTCACAGTAAAAAGTAGTCAATGCAGTCAGAGAGGAGAAATGACAAGAAAAACTTACCTAATATGGAAACACAAAACAGAAACCTGCCAATAACATCTACAATAGTAACTTATCACTTTGAAAAGGACAGAAAATAGATGTAAATTGAAACAAGAATAACCTTGAGGCAATGACTTTTGTATTTAGAAATCTATTCTAAACACCTCTGTATATAAGCACAGGTTAGCAAAATCAAGTATGTGAGGATTTTTCACAATTGGATCACCAAAATGTGGCCACTAGTGTTAAGAACAAGACATTTAGAATGGGTTTCTCCAAAAAATGCTGCAAAAGTACAGAGCTGACTATATGTTTGAGCAGCAGTATTTCACAAATATCATTTAATTTACCAGAAGCACATATGCATGTGTACTTGTACAACACACACACACACACACACACACACACACACACACACACACGTATATAATTTTAACATCTTTATTGAAGAACATCTTCTCTTTTAGGGAGGCTGTAGTTCTAATTGGAAGTATGAGCAATGAAGCAAATGAATTTAGAATATTCAAGTAGAGGGAGAAATAGTATAGAACAAGTAACTTGGCAGAAAGCATTGTAGGTATAACATGAAAGTATGGGTGAATCAGGGGGTTTGTTGATCCATTTATTAGTTCATAAATAAGTATACTAATGATAGCAAGATTGTAGACTTACTATGAAGATTCAGTGTGTGAAATATATATAGTATTCATAGAATTCTTAATGGCTTATACTAATGATGCAATAAATATTAGAATTGTTACCATTTACAATGTTCTTATACATAAGATAATATGAATAACTTAAAAACTATAAAAATATGTATGTGATAACATTATAAATAAATAGGACCAATACTCATAAATATATCAACTAATAGGCTAGAAACAGAAAGGTGATTGGGGTTGTTTTAGAGAAAGTATCTATGCCAAGAAAATCTATGTAGATATATGAGATCTGAATGAAGATATGAATGTTATAAGGTGGTAGGTACAATATAATTGACATGAAAGACAAAGGAAGAACACCACAAGCACTAGCAATGGGTATGTGACCCACATGTCCTTTACACACACACAGACACACACACACACTAAACAGAAACACAGTGGAGATAGTACAAATGTGATGGGCTAATACATGTATTTTTTTTCTCTGAACATGGAAATATATGACTTTGATATTTGCCTAAATGGACATTGAAATTCCCATACAATTTTATAAGCAGGTAGTAATATGTTAGATGAAAAAATTATATCTTTAACTCTCTTACTTCAGGTGGCAAGATATAGCCAATACCCTGACTTTAAGTTAGTAAAACTACTTACTCATCAACAACCTCAAAAGGAATTAAATTGTGAGAGCATTTAAAAATAACATGTTAACAACCCATCAGAATGGAAGGAACATTGCTTCAATTTCATTCTAATATTGATGAAAATGGAACCATGGAATTGGTCAAGCTGTACCATAATTAAGCATACAGTAAATAGCCACAAGGACATATAAGGAGTTCTTTTATCCAACTTGGTATATGAGTTATATATTCTATTTCTCAGGTTTGTATGCACCAGATAGATATAGCTTAAGTTTATGAGTACCAAGTGCATAGTTCACCTAAGTTCCACAGGTAATATTTAATAAATGTAGGGAAAATATTATTCTTGCTTAGTAAAAGACCATTATGAAGTTTAAATATAATAGATTTGTTTCTGTATTGATAAACTTGTTTTTACTAAATTTGAATATAACAAAGTAATATAGAATAATCACTAAATACAGCATATTCATAACTGGCAATGGGACATATCAGTAAAAACTGTATGCAGCTTCGTGATATTTATGAAATCTCTTCTACAATGTACACACTTGAACTTACTTACAAATACAACTGCTGCCCTGGAATACAAGCATTTCAACAATATATTTGGGAAATACGTTTCTGTAGGTTCTTTCTTATTTTTTATAAATAAGTAGCTGATGTGATGGTTTTAACAAACAGTTGTATAATAATTATATGTCTGCCATGATTGAAAGCACAAGAAAAAAACATTATGCAAGCAGGGCCATCTCCCCTAAAGAATCATTGCAAGGCCTGTCGCATCTGATTGCTGAATATTTCAAAAGGCAAGACCAAAAACAAATAAAATCCACAAATTATTATGTTCAGGAAAAAACCTGATGTATATGAGAGCAAATAAAATGGCAAAAAATTTATTTCCACAGATTAGAAAATATAAACAATTCATGTATGCTTGCTTTACCAATTAACCAGTGTTATGATGCACACTTTACTAAAATCTCAAGAAGTTACCAATCAGTAAATCTTATTAAATGCTGTACTATGAGTTTATGCTAAGAGAATGTTAAAAAATAGTTTATGATTTCAAGGAGTTTATAGCTAATTGAAAATGCAATTTTTGTCTTCAAGAGTACATGAACGTTTTTAAATAAACAGAGTGTGACAAAAGTTTAATTACAAAATAATCATCTTTGCTCAGGACTTAGAAACGAACACCAAGTGTGTGTTTGTGTGTGTGTGTGCACGTGTGTGTGTGTGTGTATGTGTGTGTGTGTGTGTGAGTGTGTGTGTGAATGTATGGTGATTGATATAAACATGTGATAAATATTACCTATTTTTATTGTTGAAATCCTAAAGGTATAAAACATGATATTAGGGTCTATAAAAATTCTATTTTAATATGTAATTTAGTTTAGTTTTTAAGTGTCTATGAAAGAAGAAAATTCTTTTAATAATATCACCTAATGAATTCAGTGACAGGAAACATCAGTGCTTACTTTAAACAGTTTCCCATTATGTTTTTGAAATGAGAAAACATAAATACATATACAGATTCTATAACAGTTTATATATATAATATCTCTATATATCATTTTTTGTAACCTACCTAGTGTGAAAATGATACAGTTTTATCTTTAAGTGAACTTCATGGCAGAATTATAAACTTACCTGTGTAACATTTAGTGGTACATGTTAAATTAAATTTTGCCTTTAGGCTTACTCAATCCTGTTAAAATTGAAAGTACCATCAAACAGTACATTATTTTTTTTAACATTTCCAAATTTATTTTATAAAGCCACATTCTTTCTGATATCCAAATCACAAAAGACACAACAAAGAGAATTACAAACTAATTTCTTTTTCAATAACACAGATGGAAAATATTCAATAAAATATTTGCAATCTCAATTCAAGAACACATCTATTAGACGCAATGACTGAGTGACTTCATCCCAGAGATGCAAGGATGGTACAGTGTACGAAAATCAAACAGTACATTATTGTTAGTGCTTTTATGCTGCTTTATGGAATATTATTTGTTGGTATCTTAATAAGTTATGTAATGTGTCTATAATCGAATGGACAGGTCAGTTCAGCCAAAGACAAACAGTAGAGTAGATGACTGTGGAATCTGCTAAGTAAAAAGTGACACAACGTTTAATAGCATCAAATCACAAACTCTGAGGCTGTGATTTCACCAGGAATACAATAAAAAGAGCTACATGAGTAAAAGTAATATTGACCACAACACTACAGGAGTTGCAAATTTAAATGCTCTACATTAAAAAGGCTCAGGACATTTAATATCGATGTGATCATTTTTATTTATTTATTTATTTTTATTTTGTATTTATCAAGAAAAACAGTAAATTGAATTTAAAATGCTGATAAGTTAACAATAACTATAAAGAAAATAAAAATCATAAGCATGACTTATCAAGGGTGATACTGCAAATAATTTGCTACACATAAAATTAGTTTGCGTTCAGCTTTCCCTCTGGATTTTTTTTTCTATCCCTGTATATCCCCATTCAAGGTCCCTTCCCCCTCCCGCCACATCAGGTCATTTTTTCTTCTCCACAACACCCCACCCTCTCCCTGGGCAGGCTGCAGACAGTCCCATGGTCCCACTGATCCAATAATACTTAGTTAAGTCTCCTCTCCTGGCAAATCCAGTTTTGTCCCCCCTCCCTCAAGAGTGACTCAGGTATTCCTATAGGTGGAGTGGGATCTGAAGGGTAAGTCCAAGGTGTTTCTGATGCCAAGCTGTTTAGTGGTTGTAGTTTGAGCTTGGACATGCTTGGCTTTTTTCTTGTATGTTTGCTTAGAGACCACTAATGAGTGAGTACATCCCCTGCTTATCTTTCTGAGTTTGTGGTACCTCGCTGAGGAGGATATTCACCAAATCCATCCATTTGCCTGCAAATTTTAGGATATCATTTTTTCTTACTGCTGAGTAGTATTCCATTGTGTAGATGTACCACAGTTTGTTAATCCATTCTTCAGTTGAGGGACATATAGGTTGTTTCCAGGTTCTTGCTATTTCAAATAATGCTGCTATGAACATAGTTGAGCTAATACCTTTGGAGTGTGACTGTGCATCTTTAGGGTATACACCAGGAAGTGGTACTTCTGGGTCCTTGGGGAGATTGATTCTCAATTTTCTGAGAAACCACCATACTGAATTCCAGAGTGGTTGAACAAGCTTACACTCCCACCAACAATGGAGGAGTGTTCCCCTTGCTCTGCATCCTCTCCAGCATAGTCTGGCCTCTGTGTCTTCTTTCTTAGCCAATCTAACAGGTGTCAAGTAGTATCTCAAAGTTGTTTTGATTTGCTTTTCTCTGATGACTAAAGATGATGAGCACTTTTTCAGGTACCTTTCAGCCATTCATAATTCCTCTGCTGAGAATTCCCTTTTTAGATCTGAACTCAATTTTTTGATTGGGTTATTCAAGGTGTTGGGCTCTAGATTCTTGAGATCTTTATATATCTTAGAGATCAGTCCTCTGTCACTTGTAGGTTTGAGGAAAATATTTTCCCATTCTGTAGGCTGTCCTTTTGTCCTACTGACATTGTCCTTGGCATTACAGAAGCTTCTTAGCTTCAGGAGATACCACTTATTGATTGTTGGTCTTAGTGTCTGTGCCACTGGTGTTATATTTAGGAAGTGGTCACCTGTGACAATTCATAGAAGTTTATTTTCCACTTTCTTTTCTATGAGGTTCAAAGTGGCTGGGTTCATGTTGAGGTTTTAATCCACTTGGATTTGAGTTTTGTGCAGGGTGACAGGCTCAGATCTGTTTGCATTTTTCTACACACTTACATCCAGTTATGCCAACACCTTTTGTAAAATGTACTATCTTTTTTCCATTGAATGTTTTGGTCTCTTTGTCAAAGATCAGGTGTTCATAGGTTTTTGGGTTTATGTCCGGATCCTCAATTCTATTTCATTGATCCACAAGTCTGTTTTTATGCCAGTACCAGGCTGAACTTATTACTGTTGCTCTATAGTATAACTTGAAGTCAGGGATGGTGATACCTCCTGAGGTTCTTTCGTTGAGTAAAATTGTTTTGGCAATCCTGGCTTTCCTGTTACTCCAAATGAAATTGAGTATTGCTCTTTCAAGGTCCAGAAAATATTGGGTTGGGATTTTGATGGGCAATGCATTGAATCTGTAGAGTGCCTTTGGTAGAATTGCCATTTTTACTATCATACCAATCCAGGAACATGGGAGAGCTTTCCATTTTCTGATATCCTCTTCAGTTTCTTTCTTCAGTAATTTAAAATTTTTGACAAATAGGTCTGTTACTTCTTTGGTTATAGTTACTCCAAGGTATTTAATACTATTTGCAGCTATTATAGATGGTAATGTTTCCCTTATTTCTTTTTCAGCTCTTCTATCTTTAGTGTATAGAAGAGGTACTGATTTCTTTAAGTTAATCTTGTATCCTGCTATCTTGCTGAAGGTGTTTATCAGCTGTACCAGTTCCTTGGAAGAATTTTGTGGGTCACTTATGTATACAATCATATCATCTGCAAATAGAGATAGCTTCACTTCTTTTCTAATTTGTATCCCCTTACTCTCTTTTCGTTCCCTTATTGCTTTAGCTAAAACTTCAAGAACTATATTGAATAGAGAAGGGGAGAGAGGACATCCTTGTCTAGTTCCTGATTTTAGTGGGATTGCTTTGAGTTTTTCTCCATTATGTTGGATACTGGCTGTCGGTTTTTTCTAAATTGCCTTTATTATATTTAGGTATTCTCTCTGTATTCCTGATCTCTCCAGGGCTTTAATCATAAAGGAATGTTGGATTTTATCAAAGGATTTTTCAGCATCTAAGCATATGATCATGTGGTTTTGTTCCTTTAGTTTGTTTATATAATGGATAACATTTACAGTTTTTCTTATGTTAAACCAGCCCTGCATTTCTGGGATGAAGCCTACTTGGTCGTGGTGGATGATATCTTTTATACATTGTTGCATACGGTTTTCCAAAATTTTGTTGAGAATTTTCCCATCAATATTCATAAGGGAAATTGGTCTGTAATTCTCCTTCTTTGTGGAGTCTTTGAGTGGTTTACGTATTAGGGTAATTGTGGCCTCTTAAATGGAATTTGGCAATATTCCTTCAATTTCTACTGTGTGAAATATTTTGAGGAGTAACGGTTGTAATTCTTCTTTGAATGTCTTGTAGAATTTGGCACTGAAACCATCTGGACCAGGGCTTTTATTTTTGGGGAGGTTTTTAATGACAGCTTCAATTTCCTTAAGGGGTTATAGGCCTGTTTAGGTAATTAATCTGATCTTCATTTAATTTTGGTAGTTGGTACCTGTCCAGAAAGATGTCCATTTCTTCTACCTTTTCCATTTTTGTGGAATACTTATTATCAAAATAGGATCTGATAGTCCTCTGTATTTCCTGGGGGTCTGTTGTTATGTCCCCCTTTTCATGTCTGATTGTGTTGATTTGAACACTCTCTCTCTGTTTTTTTTTTTTTTTTTTTTTTTTTGATTAGCTTGGCTAAGGACTTATCTATCTTGTTAACTTTCTCAAAGAACCAACTCTTAGATTCACTGATTCTTTGTATTGTTCTTTTTGTTTCAATTGTATTGATTTCAGTTCTAAGTTTGATTATTTCCTGCAGTCTACTCCTTCTAGGTGAGTTCTCTTCTAATTGTTCTAAGGCTTTCAGCTGCGCTGTTAGGTCTCTAATGTGGGATTTCTCTAGGTTTTTCATATAGGCATTTAGTGCTATGAATTTTCCTCTTAAGACTGCTTTCATTGTGTCCCACAAGTTTGGATACGCTGTGGATTCATTTTAATTAAATTCTAGGAAGACTTGGATTTCTTTCTTAATTTCTTCCTTGACCCAGAGATGGTTCAGCTGAGTGATGTTTAGTTTCCATGAGTTGGTAGGCTTTCTTTGGGTTTTGATGTTGTTGAACTCTAACTTTATGTCCTGGTGGTCCAATATGTTACAAAGTATTATTTCCATTCTTTTGTATCTGTTGATATTTGCTTTTATGACCAATTATGTGGTCAATTTTGGAGAAAGTTCCATGAGGAGCTGAGAAATATGTATATTCCTTTGCATTTGGGAGGAAGTTTCTGCAGATATCTATTAAATCCATTTGCATCATAACCTCTTTTAGACTCCTTATTTCTCTGTCTGGTTGATCTATCCAGGTATGAAAGTAGAATATTGAAGTCTCTTACTATTAGGGTGTAAGAATTGATATGAGATTCGAGCTTTAGCAGTGTTTCTTTTACATAAGTCGGGGCCCTTATATTAGGGGCATAAATATTCAAGACTGAAATCTCCTCTTGACCAATTTTTCCTGTGAATAATAAGTAGTGACCATTTTGGTCCCTTTTAATTGCTTTTAGCTTAAAGTCTACTTTGTTAGATATTAGGATTGCAACCCCCACTTGTTTTTTAGGACCATTACTGGAAAATCTTTTCCCAACCCTTTATTCTAAGCCTGTGTCTGTCCTTGCGTTTGAGGTGTGTTTCTTGTAGGCAACAGAAGGATGGCTTCTGTTGTTGTATCCATCTTGTTAGTGTGTGGCGTTTTATAGGAGAGTTGAGTCCATTGGTATTAAGGGAAATTAGTGACCATTGATTAATATTTCCTGCCATTTTTGGTGGTAACTTGTTTGTATTTCCTTTCTCTGGAGTATTCTTCTGTAGAATTATTGATTGTTTGTGATTTCGTGGGTGTATCTGGTGTTCTTATGTTGGAGTTTTCCCTCTAATACTCTCTGTAGTGCTGGATTAGTAGATAGATATTCTTTCAGTCTGACTTTGTCATGAAATATCTTGTTTACTCCATCTATGGTTTTTGATAATTTTGCAGGGTATAGTATTCTAGTTTGGCAGCCATGCTCTTTTAGCATCTGTATAACTTCTGACCAAGCCCTTCTAGCTTTCATCATTTTCATTGAATAGTCAGGTGTTATTCTGATGGGTCTGCCTTTATATGTAAGTTGGCCCTTTTCTTTTGCAGCTCATAAAATTTTTTCTTTGTTCTGTATGTTTTGTGGCTTGATTATAATGTAGCACGCTGACTTTTTTGGGGGGGTCATATCTATTTGGTGTTTTGTAAGCTTCTTGTATCTTTATAGGCATTTCCTTCTTCAGGTTAGGGAAATTTTCTTCTATGATTTTATTGAAAATATTATCTGTGCCTTTGAGCTGGTATTCTTCTCCTTCTTCTATTCCTATTATTCTCAAGTTAGGTCTTTTCATGGTGTCCCAGATTTCCTGAACATTTTGAGTTTTATGGCTTTTTTGGTTTTAGTATTTTCTTTGACCGATACATCTATTTGAGCTACTGAGTCTTCCACTTCAGAGATTCTATCTTCCATCTCTTGAACTCTGCAGGTTATGCTTGTATCTGTGGTTCCAACTTTTTTCTTCAGGTTTTCTATTTCCATCTTTGCCTCATTTTGTGCCTTTTTTATTGCTTCTATTTCAGTTTTTAGTTCCTGGCATGTTTCTTTCATAGATTTGTTCATCTCTTCCAATTTTTTGTTTGTATTTTCTTCTATTTCTTTAAGGCTATTTATTATATCTTCTTTGAGAATTTCAATGATCATCAAAAAGGAATTTTTGATGTTGCGTCCTTCTGTTTCCTTTTCATTGCTCAGTTCAGGTCCTGTATTTGTAAGATCGCCACTTTCTTGTGGAGTTACCATGTTGTTCTTTATATTATTATGTAATTTTTTGCACTGGCATTTGCCCATGGCTTTAGTGGTTCACGATTAGGTGGCTCCTGGTCAGTTGTGGCACTCAGGCTTATGTGCCTCCTGTTACCTCTGAGGAAAAGGTCAGCTCAATCACTACTTCTGCACTGTGCAGGGGACTGAATTTCAAGTCTTCAATCTTTCTCTGTTTGACCAATTGGAGGCAGAATGGTGGCTGTGCAAACTCCCTCAGCAGTAGCTTAGGGGAACCTGACAGGCAGAGTTTATCTCTGCCTGTTCCAGAGTGTGCTGGGACACACTCTGCAGACAGCACCTGGTCCCGGAACCGGGACCAGAAACAACGGGGCTGGATGTGATCTTACAACAAATGGAGAGCCATTCATGGAGATGAGCGGGTACATAGCTTATGCAATAAAGATCAGCTGCTCCTCCCTGTCAATGCATGATTACACAAGAAGACAGTAGCTTATAATCTTCCATTAATATTCTGGGATTCTTTTTGGATGACAAGCAGAAAAAAAAATAAGCCTTTAAAAGCATTATGTGGTCAGCAGAGGCCTCTGGTATACTAACTAGGTTTCATTTTCTGTAACTCAGAGGAAAAGCCATCTATTTTCATTAAAATGAAGACATTCAGAATCCAATAGAGGGAATACTTCCTTATCCTTTGAATAATGGCATTGAATCCTGCCAGGCTTTGTCTGTGTAACCCTTGACCTTAACACTCTGACATCTTGTGTTCTGTGATTTTATTTCCTGAAAGAAGTGTGGATAGACTGAAAACTAATTAGTCCTTTTTTATTTTCCAAAACTTTGGAAATTTTGCTTATATGTTATATTTTAGCTTAGTCTCATTACATTTTACTATTTAAAGAATAAATTAATTTTAAAAATCAAATTTTTAGCTTCATGGATAATCCTTTTTTAACCTTACAGAAACATTTTTTTAAAAAATCCTAAGTATCATGGCCTTTGAATCTTATTCATTTCAGTATATATTGGTTAAAAATAAGAATATCTTTCTTGCACAATTCATTACCCCTGTGCCACTGACCAATCCATCAAGGATGGTAATATTTCATTCATTCCACTATACCCAATATATTATTATTTCACTTTTCTTCCTTGGGATGTTATTTACTGCAACCTTTTCCCTCATATTTCTTTTAAATAGATGTTAGCTCGGAAACTCTGCTGGGTGCAAATTGTAGTAAGAATACTTCAAGGAGACAGTGCCTATTCTTAAGATTTTGAAACCTAACCTGGCCTCCTAATTCTTGGTATAAATAACTGAATTTCAGAGTATTTCCCCATTTAAAAAATTATTATCTGTGTTTGCTTTCACCCAGTGTCTTCTTGGGGTCACAAGGACAAAAATTACAATCACAACTATCCACCATTTCTGTCTGTCTGTAACTGTCTGTTATTCACAATTTCTTCAATTTCTGCTTCCAGTTCTTTCTTTAAATGCTACAAACATTTTATAAAATTTTATTTCCCTGGTGATTTGAGAGTAGGAATATCATACAAATACATCAGAAGTGGATATAGTTAGAAAAACATAAAATGAAATGATATGCTACACAAGACAAATCAACAACTGAGCATGTGCTCTATTTATACCTTTCAGTGTTTAAATGTAGTGCTACCCAGCAAGCACACTACAAAGCAGCTCCTTTTATCTCTGCCTATGTGACACCTTTTAAAATTTTTTTTTATTATGAATAAAGTCACATTTTCTGTCTGTGTATATCTTTATTCAAGGTCCCTTCCCCCTCCCATCCCCTCAGGTCACTCATTCTTCTCCGCATCTCCTCATTTCCTCCCCAGCATGGGCAGGAGGTCCCAAGGTCTCAATATTGCTCAGTTCAGCCTCCACTCCTGGCAGATCCAGTTTTCTCCTTCCAACATTGAGACTGAGTCAGGTGTTTCTCTAGAGGGAGTGGGATCCAAGGTGCCAGTCCAAGGTGTTTCAGATGCCAAGCTGTTCAGTGGTTGTGGTTTATAGCTAGGACATGCTTTGCTTTTTGTTTATTTGTTTATAGTACACTAATGAGTGAGTACATCCCCTGCTTATTTTTCTGGTTTTGTGATAACTCGCTCAGGAGGATATTCTCCAAATCCATCCATTTGCCTGCAAATTTTAGGATATCATTTTTTCTTACTGCTGAGTAGTACTCCATTGTGTAGATGTACCTCAGTTTGTTAATCCATTCTTCAGCTGAGGGGCATCTAGGTTGTTTCCAGGTTCTTCCTATTATGAATATTGCTACTATGAACATAGTTGAGCTAATTCCTTTGGAGTGCGACTGTACATCCTTAGGGTATATACCCAGAAGTGGTATTGCTGGATCCTTGGGGAGATTAATTCCAAGTTTTCTGAGAAACCACCATACTGCATTCCAGAATGGCTGAACAATCTTACACACCCACCAGCAATGGAGGAGTGTTCCCCTTGCTCCCCAACTTCTCCAGCATAGGCTGCCATCTGTGTCTTTTATCTTAGCCCATCAGAAATGTCTACTTTGTTAGATATTGTGTTGGTAAACCCAGCTTGTTTCTTAGGCCGATTTGATTGGAAAATCTTTTCTCAATCCTTTACTCTGAGCCTGTGTCTGTCTTTGTAGTTGAGGTGTGTTTCTTGTATGCAGCAGAAGGATGGCTTCTGTTTTTTTTTTATCTATCTTGTTAGTGTGTGTCTTTTTATAGGTGAGTTGAGTCCATTGATATTAAGGGATGTTAGTGACCACTGATTGATATTTCCTGGTATTTTTGGTGGTAGCTTGTGTGTATTTCCTTTCTCTGGACTATTCTTCTGTGGGATTATTGACTGTTTGTGGTTTCATGGGTGTATCTGGGATCCTTAGGTTGGAGTTTTCCCTCTAATGTTTTCTGGAGGGCCTGAGTGGTAGATAGGTATTGTTTCAGTCTGACTTTGTCATGACATATCTTGTTTACCACATCTATGGTGATAGATAATTTTGCTGGGTATAGTATTCTAGGTTGGCAGCCATGCTCTTTTAGTGACTGCATAACTTTTGACCAGGTCCTTCTAGCTTTCATCATTTTCTTTGAAGATTCAGGTGTTATTCTGATGGGTCTGCCATTGTAAGTAATTTGGCCCTTTTCATTTACAGCTCTCAAATTTTTTTCTATGTTCTGTATGTTTTCTGGCTTGATTATTATGTGGCAAGCTGACTATTTTGGGGGTCATATCTATATGGTGTTCTGTAAGCTTCTTGTATCTTTATATCTTCCGTCTCTTGGATTCTGTTGGTTATGATTGTATCTGTAGTTTCAGCTCTTTTCTTCAGGTTTTCTATTTCCATTTTTGCCTCATTTTGTGCCTTTTTTATTGCTTCTATTTTAGTTTTTACTTCCTGGAATCTTTCTTTCATTTTTTGTGTTAACTTTTCTTGGCTTTCTTTCAAGGATTTGTTCATGTCTTCTATTTTTTTTGTTTGTATTTTATTCTATTTCTTTAAGGGAACTTTTAATATCTTCTTTGAAGGTGTCAATAATCTTCTTAAAGTTGTTTTTAGTGTTGTTTCCTTCTGCTTCCCCTTCATTGCTCTGTTCAGGTCTTGCAGTTGTAGAACCACCAGTTTCTTCTGGATTTGCCTCGTTGTTCTTTATATTATTATATAATGGCCAGCATTTGCACTGGTGTCTGCCCATGGCTTCAGTGGTTCATGATTAGGCCAGAAGAGGGCTTGTGTGTCTCCTGTCTCCTCTGAGCAAGGGTTCTGCTCAATCTCTGAGCTATGCTCTGGGAGGGTGTCTGAATTTCAAGGCCTCAGTCCTTCTCTGATGACACAGTTTGCCCTGGAGGCAGGACTGGCAATGCAATGTCTCCTCTTTTAGGTCTGGCTGGAGGAGCCCCTCACAGCCAAACCCTAATCCTGTCTGCTGAGGGGAATCTGGGATCAGGCTCTACAGATTTACCTTGGTCCTGGAACACAAGTTTTTGAGCAGGTTATCAGGTGCCTGAACCTGCTCATCTCACCTCTGGATGGGGTCTGAATTTCAAAGTCCTCAGTCCTTCTCTGCTGATGCAGTTGGATGCAGGGCTGGCCATGCAAGGTCCCCTCCTTTAGGTATGGCTGGAGGAGCCCCTCAAAGCCAAACCCCAGCCCTGTCTGCCAAGGAGAGTTTGGAATCAAGCATCACAGACTGATCTTGGTCCGGGAACCCTATGTGACATCTTTTTGGGAAAAAAATTTTGGGAGACTCTTCCAGGTTTTGTTGGATTGGTATTGATCTTTTGATATTCATTCTCAGTAGTTTACAATGATTGTTATTCTTGGTATTTGCCACCCACTTTAGACAGAGAGCATTTTAACTCTCCTTGGGTCACCTGGCTTTTATGACCATACCATTAGAAAACATTCTTTTTGCCATTTTCTAATGGTCATAGAGAAAAGTTGCCCTTAACTGACCAGAAAGTTTACCTCTTATTTTCTTCCTTCCATTGTTATAAATTTCCCAGAGCAAGCAAAGCCTCAGTTTGCCCTACCTATCATTCGTTGGGTTGGGATGAAATCCAAGAGCAAACATAACTATGTCCAACCTGGGAATTAGAATGAAGCTGCTTTAAAAAATGTATATTTAGGTCATACCAAAATTAAGTAAGTAAATACATTCTACATTCCTGGATTCTTTATCATCTATCTTTTGATTTTAAAGTAACTTATTTCTGTATCATTTGTTAAAAAAAAGATTTTTTTTTTTGCCTCTGTTATCCATTCTGGAAATAGATGTTCTTTCATCTAAGCTAAGAGCTGAACCTGAAAAATGTACAAAACCGGTTCAAGGAATATTAACAAACAAAGAAAAAAGGACAAATCATCCTAGAACATATGACTCATGGTTCTGAAGACAATTTAAAATCAAGTTTTTAGTATCATTGATTCCTCTATAACCTCTCAAACTCTAGAGGGTTCCAATTCAACTAACCTTCATATGGCCTCATCTCTATGTTTCCAATACTGATGGCTACTTTTATTCTAATAAAGATGCTATTCCTTAAAGATTAAGGTCTTAACCACAGTACCTCATTAGCCTGAAAGTGTATGTAAGAAGGCCATTCAAAAAATGCAGTCATATCAGGGTTCAGAACTATGACATATAAATCTGAGTAGTTCATTTCAAAACCACACCTTCTGAATGATTTTTGGTTCTGTAAATGTTGCACAAAATTGACCATTTAGACATAATTATGTTTTGATATAGAGTATACATTCAAAAGCTGAAATATACTTTTTTAGTGATTTTATAGATGTATGTCTAATTGTTTCCAATTTATATTTCACTAGAATGAACAGGAGCATAGTTTAAGAATTTATCCTTTAAGAAGTGTGTGTGTGTGTGTGCGTGTGTGTGTGTGTGTGTGTGTGCGCGCGCGCGCGTGCACGCGAGTACGTGTATTGGTTTAAGACTTCTGTTTATTTCCCAAACAATACAGCCCTGTATGCTACCAAGTTAAGATAACTAAGATTGTATCATGTCTCTGAAAAACATTTTAACCACATTTCTGTGTTCACAGTCTGAAATTTCTCCCTTGTTACATATATGATACATAAGATAAAGTGATTTGTAGTCAGCCTTTTCTTGAGATATCCTAAAGTGGAAGTCTTATAGAGCTCCATGAAGTTAAATCAGAGAGGATATAGAAGAGAAAGTGGGAAGAAAAGCTATAGGGGTAATAGATGCATTGATGATTGATAAATAGATGATAGATAGATGATTGATAGATAGGTAGATAGATAGATAGATAGATAGATAGATAGATTGATTGATTGATTGATTGATATATAAAGAGATAGTGACAGAGAGTTGAATAGAATAGGGTCTTCAATACATGCAAAAGTCTGAAAAATCTATTATTTTATTTATTAAAGATCTATTCATTGCTTTATAAGTAATTCAGTATCAAAAAGCAAACTAAACTGTTTTTATTTTTAAAAAATAATCATTATGTGATTTTTGCATTATAATGCAGAACAATTATAGTGTGTATTGTTTTAAAAGTAGCATAATAAAATTAGTATAGTATGTAGAATGGAGATAATTCTTTTGAAAGTGTTCTTGCTAAAGAAGGCTCATATTTGTATGTTCTGATGATTCGTTCCAAATTCTCTATTTACAATAAAACAATGCCCAAACTGTCTTCTGTCTACCAGGGGTAAGGCAATTAGCAAAAATTTAGGGTAATGAAATTAGACCCTGCTCAGGATAAATGGTTGCCTTCAGTTCACATGACAGGCTTGACGGCTGGGAGTGTGAAATTTGCCGACAGAGGGATTGTCACCTTGACTTTTTCTGTTGTTGTTCTTTTTGAAGTCTATCCGAGACCAGTTCAACTGTTAAATTTCAATTAAACCAAATTTGGTAAGAAAAAAAAAAAAAAAAGAAAAGAAATGGAAATGTAAGTTTCTGCTTTTTATCGAGCCTGAGCCATTGGCAAAGCAAACTGGATTTTCCATACTTGGCATTTATTAATAATATTTTGAATACCATTGTGCTTTTTAAGCTGAGTGTGGTGGAATTCTCTTGTGGGTTTCTTAAATGAGTCGATTTGCATTCTAATGAGAACAAATGTTTGGGACTGCATTGTTAAAATGCTAAAATGGTGTGTGTGTATAATTATTTTGCAGCTTAGATTCCCAGAACTCATTTTCCAAACTCTCTCCCCGCCCCACCCCCGTTTTTTAAAAAAATAACTGAAGAGTCAGAGCCTATGACGGCTGGAGGGGAGGTGATTAGGGTAATTTAAACTGTTCACAAATGACTTTGCCATGGGATGAAAGCATTTCCTTAGCTTTGCCCAGCTCCTTTCATTATCTGTAAACGGCCGCAGCATTGAGTCCCATAAGAAGTCTCACCAAGCTCTCTTTCCTTGTACAATTTCTCATTTGTGTTGATTAATCATTTTGTAATTCCATTCTAGCTTGACTCATCTTTAAGGCATTGGCGGCTTTTTCTTTGCCTGTCTGTCCTGAAACCGTTCCGTTGTCTGTTCTAATACCTTAGCTTTATCTCTGCAAGTCAAGCCTTAGAACATTAATCCGTTCATGCTTTAATTTCATATTCTATTACCAGAATGAATGCAAATACTGTTTCCTTTTTCTCCTTTTTAATCATCTTTACTACAGCTTTTGCATAGGGGCCAATAGTAAAGCAAGCTCTATTATTTAGACTGTGGCTCCCTTTTTAATAAGAATAGCTTTTTAAACTCTCCTTTGCAGTTTTCAAATTCTGCTAGCCAAATGCAAAGATTACCAAAAACATCAACAATATTCATTTATAATTTGACTTTGCCAGTCTTTTATTACAATGTGCTTATGGCAAGGGCAGAAGAAGAAGCTACAAAGGTTGAGACTAGAAATATTGTCACATTTCAGAGTCTCATGACTGCTAACCTTAACCTGGAGATCTGCCTGTAAATGCTGTTTTGGAGGAATTACAACTTTGGAAATGCTGTGCAATGGAGTTTAGAGTGAAGAGAATCTAGAGGAATACAGGGTACCCTACTTTATTTCAGTAATAGTGATTTTGAATATTAGTTATTTTAAAATGAGTTTTTCATGTTTGCATTAAATAGTGAATAGACCTTTACCAGTTTATATAGTGATTTTCTGTACTTCATTAATTGCAATACTATTTTCACTGTATTACATAAAGACATGTTTGCATACAGGTATGTATCATATAGCGAATTCATAAAAATAGTTTTAAAATATTGCTATGAAATATGCAAAAATATAAAAGTAGTCAACAAGCCTTTTATAAGCATTCCAAATAAATTTTTCAGAAATGAATGTTAAAATTTGATATAGGAATATGTGGGAATCATCAGTTAAATTAAAGTACAAGTGGTTAGTTTCTGTTTGAGAAATTAATTGAAAGCTTGGGAGTATTGTGTTCACAACTTTTGAATGTTAGACATCTGTGCCACACAGTTCAAAGTCCTTCCTCAATGACTTTCTTATCTTCAGTTTTTATAATTGTAATATGATTTAAGACACTGGTATAGAAGCAAAGATGAGCAGGAACAGATTGTGTCTAACCCTGAATTTAGATCTTGTTAGAGCGTATTACAAAGAGAAGAGTTAGTATTCCTTAGGTTTTCTGGGGAAATGAAAAAATCATCACTCAATGTTACTTTTTCCCAGATTCAGATTCATGGCACATATATGTATCAAAAACATACTTCTTGTGTTCAGAAAAATTACAAACTTTCCTCTCTACAACTTTGAATCCTTTAATCTTCCAGCGGATGAACAGCTCCCTCCCCTGCCCCCCAAAAGCCTTAGTCTGTCATGACCTTTCCTACCTGTTTTGTCTTTAGAAACAGCTTTGTAAATGTCACAAGCTTTAGGATTCTTTTTAGAGGCTTTGGGTCTCAGCTCTCTAACCACTGAGTAATCAGATTCAGGTGGGTTGTGGTTCATGATATTTATTGACTGCTGGTTTGGCTTTAGGAACCTAATGCCATAGGTTGAAGTGTCAGGTTGCCCTATTCTAAATAAAATAAAATAAAATAAAAAGTCCCCTCACTCCCCCATGCCACCTACAATTCTTATTATTTTTTTCTTTCATCTGTATATCTTGAAGTTTCTTGATTTAACTTCAGTCTTACTTATTTTAATTTTTTCTTTCTCTGCAATGCTTCAAGTTAAAAGTACTAGTTTTGATTACCTGGAACAATGCTAACAATGGGAAAAGTATGAACAGGAATGCAATAATCAGCACAATTCTATAAAATAAAAACTGTTTTGTGTATATGCAAATAGTAGAAACTCTTAATTCCAGAGAGCAATAGCAAAGGCAAAACAAAAATTGAAGGACTATTGCTTATTATTGCACAATGCTGCTATTACAGTAATGTTTTACAGTAACTTAAAAAAATAGCATTCTTAAAATCATTGAGCTATATTTTTTAAATCTAGTCATTTGAGATCAAGCCTTTAATATTAGTGACTAATAAAGCTATTGATTGGATGGAGTGTACACAAAGCATCATTGGGAGGAACAAGAAACCTTCAGATCTCACAAGACAAAATTATACTATAGTCAACAATACTGGGATTAGTTGTTGAGTCACTGATTTATTTGAGAGGAAATAGCTCTTCAAAAAGGTGTCTATCAATTTTGATGTGTGTGTGTGTTATTCTAATTCTAGTTTTAATCAAATACCTCTAGGTGTAATTTGTAATAATAAATATAAGCTTCCTGGCAAAAATTCAAATCTACTGTACTTAGACAAAAATACACTTTTTTTAAAAAAAATTTTACACTCAAAGAGAGGTGTGAGAAGGAAAAAAAGGGATATTTCTTTTCTAAAAGCTTCAAACTCATTTTTTGACATTTGGGGTTTACATAGTGTAATTATGAAATATGAAATAAAGTTGTGTCATGCAACATTAATCCCCACACTCAGAATGCAGAAGGAGGTAGATATCTGTGAGTTCAAGTCCAACCACATTCACTTAGTGAATTCTAAGCAAGATAGGGAATGTCATTTTTAATTAACAAAAATGTATAATTCTGCCAAATCTGTGTGAATTAATATGCTAATACATGAACTGAACTCTAGCAAAAGTGACTCATCCTAAATATTGTTAAAGAATATTCCTTTATTTGTAACAAATTTGGTTGTTCAAAGTGTGCCTCCAAAAATTATAATTATCTTTGCTTCTTTTTCCCTGAAACTGAGCTACTCAGTAGCACATAACAGTATTTAGGTTGTTTTTATTTAGCTAGCCTGAGGAAGTTTCCATGTATATAATACATGAAAACACAAAGCTTTAATGCCAACAGGTAATTATTACAAAGGAAAAGTCATTTTTAATGGTTCTGAAAATTGGACTCAAAACTTTCCATTACAAATCATAGTGGAATTCCAAAGGCCATTGTGAACCACTGCCACATTATCCATTATCATTTCTTAGTGGCAAATTCTCTAGGCAGTATATTAAAAGCAAAACAGGTTTATAAATTTTAATATTACTGTGTTTGTGTGTTTGACTAATTAACAAGGTTTGACACAGTCTTTCAACATGTAGCATAATTGCATTACCACAGGGAACTTATGAGGTTATCTCATCATATTGATTATGAATTGGGAGATTATATTTCTAGGACAAACCAAAGATGAAAGACATAGTTGACTCCCTATACAGGACAGGTTGCATAGCCAGAGGAATACTACTCTCTAGTTGGTTGGGAGTGTAGTTTGTTCAGCCACTCTGGAATGCAGTATGGTGGTTTCTCAGAAAACTGGGAATCAACCTCCCCAAGGATACAGCAATACCATTTCTGGGTGTATACCCTAAAAATGCACATTTGCACTCCAAAGGCATTAGCTTAACTATGTTCATAGCAGCATTATTCATAATGGCATGAACCTGGAAACAACCTAGATTCCCATCAACTGAAGAATTCATTAACAAACTGTGGTACATCTACACAATGGAGTACTACTCAGCAGTAAGAAAAAATGATATCCTAAAATTTGCAGGCAAATGGATGGATTTGGAGAATATGCTCCTGAGTGAGGTATCACAAACCCAGAAACATAAGCAGGGGATATAATCACTCATTAGTGAACTCTAAACAAAAAGCAAGGTATTCCCAAGATGCAAACCACAACCACTGAACAGTATGGGCTCTTAAACACCTTGGACTGACACCTTGAACCCATCCCCTCCAAAGGAACACCTGATCTAGTCTTGATGTTGGGGTGAGGAAAGCAGATCTGCCTGGAGTGGATGCTGAACTAAGCCACCTTGGGACCTTGGAACCTCCTGTCCTTGCTGGGAAGGAGATAAGGCGATGGGAAGAAGAGTGATTGACTAGGAGGAGTGGGTTGATGAAGGGAGCTTGAACAAGGGGATATAGGAAAAAAATGAGACTTTATTCATAATAAAAAAGAAAATTATTAAGTCAGTAGCAGGTCAGAAATAGTAACATTTTATAATATATTAAAATTATTTATATGTGTTTCATGGTGATTATCTTTGCTAATTCACAAGTGTGGACTTATTATTTCCATATACAGATGAACATATGAATGCATAGAAATAGTTAATACTTCATTCAAGTTGAAACAGACAGTAGTGGAGAGAATAAATACTCAGAGTTTGGATAAGTGGCTTAAGTGCTAGGAAACATAAAGCCTTAGAGAGGTAAAATTACCAGTGATCATATGTTTGATCATGGAACAGAAAAATATTTCAGAGCTCAACATGACTAACTCCAAAGTCTGAGATCTCAACTGCATTGTTTAACTCCCCGGCTGAGCACATAGAAGGGTGATGTGAAATCTTTAAAAAGGGATTAACATTCCTAAGTAGAGAAAAGACAACTTCAAGAGGAGAGGGAGTCTGAAAGTACTTGAAGTGATTTCTTATGAAGAAAGTCATTTCAGAATCCATGTATATAATATGGTAAGAGTATCAAAAGCTCACATTCTCACTGTGTATAAGTAAAAATCTTTTTGAAAACTGAGATATGTCAAAAGTTTGTTATCTTTATAAGTTGAAGAAAGAGGGGGATTAAAGAAGAATCGAGAAACTTTAAGAATGTCTGTGCAAGGGAAAAGTGCTGAACTATTTTTATATTAATCCTCCCTCAGAGATCACATGATTTTGTCTTTCATTCACTTTGATTAATATTTGAGTGCACTGCATTTTAAAAAATAATATATTATAAATAATCATTGTGAACAGGTTCTATGATAATATGCACCTAAATTTTATCTAAGCAAAAAAAATATTTTTATAACTCAAGTGAAATAGTAAAGCCAACATCTCATTCACACTGTCACAAGTTTTCTCTTGCAGCTAGCACTCTGCCCACATCATTGCATAACTATTTTTTAAAGTACTAATCTGTACTTTATTTAAAAGAAAAATCATTGTATAAATTTCAAGGTAAGAGTTCCCACGTTTGATGAAGGATACAGTGGCTCCAAAGTTAACACAAAGTTAACCCTATAGATAATCTCTGTTATATGAAATATTGTCTTTGAAACTTGGGGTTTGGACTTTGATAAGGGTGTTAAAAAATACAGAAGAAGATATAACTTTAAAAGCATGATCATTTTAAAGGTAGTCAAGATGTTAAAAAATAAACAAGTGTCTATTTTCAATCTTCTGTGATTGTGAAACTTACAGCAAAGGTCATTCCTAATTGTTAATATAAGCAAACTATATGTGTACCTGTTAATATAATTTGTTCAATGATATTTTTCTCCATATATAACATTAAAATACAAATATTTGTAGTTTCCATATTCATTTATTTTCTGCAGCTATGACACAACACTATAAACAAAAGTATTAGAAAAAGAGAAGTTGCCTTCTCATTCTAGATGGTTTATGATGCATGTTAGCATGTGATAGGAATAGAAAGCTAGAAGATCCTATCCACACGATTAGCAGAGACAACAGAACAAGAGGTAATGTGACACTATAAATTCTCAAAACCTGCACCCCAGGAATAGGTTCACTTCCTAATATTTCTAAAACCTTCTCAAAAGACAGCAGTATTTATGAACCAGTTGTTCAAAAATATGAGCTATAAGAGATGTTTCCTATGAAAGCTACCACAGCTAGCTGTTACCAGTGAAAAACCTATACATAGAGCACTCATCATACATCACAAATCCACTAAGAGTCAAATATCTATGTATCATACTACAGGAAATAAATATAGTTTAACATTTTTATAATATTTGAGAAATAAGTAAATACCTTCGTATGGAATATATATGCTTATATATGTATATATATATATATATATATATATATATATCCATAGGCTAGTTAGATTTACTGAAAAAAAAATGTGGCCTTTCCTTTTCACAAAAAAAAGATACTAAAAAAGCTCCCTAAAACATATTTTGACACAGTTGCAAGCATTATGGTAGTAAAGAAATAAGCATTTCAACTTTCAATTAATTTTAATTTCTCTTGAAGAGTAATAATAAAAAGACAATTTTAGCTTAACCCTATATATTGCAGGTTTTTATTCAGTCCTCATAATTCAAGTACATAACTCAAGGATCTTGTTTCCCCAAAAGGAAAAATTATTTTATATTTCCTTCTATGTCTTCCTACACATCATTTTCTCCTGACAATCACTTTCTCTGATTTATTGGATGCAACATAATCCACTTCAAGTGGCCTTCTAAGTGGTGTGATACATTAGGAAAGTTAAGAAGGAGCACTACACCCATGCTCTCTCCTCAATTCTCAAATTTATTGTCACAGTCGCTATGTTATTATTAGCACCTCTATGCTAGCATAATCCATATGTCCAGTTGGGTTTATGTGAATTATGGCTGACTTTGGAGAAATTGAGAAGGAAACTTATTATAGGCAGTGTTTGATAATCTATGATAAGTTCATTTTCCTCTTTGCTTTACTCATTCCCATAAGAAGCCTGGAAATTTGCAGATGTAAAGGCTGGGAATTCACCTTCATTTATCAAGAGTGCACAATGAAGGTGGGCTGATGTAATCACAGTGGCCAGTTCAAGTGTTTGTGTAAAGAAGAAATTCTGGAGTGTTTAAAAAAGTATAAAAGATATGATGCAACTTGGTGGTGTAGACTTAAGAGGTAGAAAAAGAAGGCCATGAAACAAGGAACACAGAGGGACTTTTAAAAACTGGGAAGCCTTTCAGTCCACAATCTATAAATCCTGGATCTATATATACAACCCTGTGAGACTGAATTCTGTCAAAACCTGAATGATCAGCAGATTGTCCCCTCAACCTTACAGAAGGAGGCATATTACTATAGACGTTTTAATTTATTCTTGTAAGATCCTCATCAGGGCCCTAAATAAGCTAGCTAGACACTCTGCTCTACAGAAACCTGGAAGTAACAGGAAGGGTGAAAATGGGAAAATAAGCAGGGACTTTCTTAAGATGCTACATTTGTGGTTATTTGTCAAGAGTAGAAAGCACTCTAACATGTTCCCTTCCAGTTTAGACAATCATATTACTTTTGTTCGTAAACCACAGTTGTTTATGAGTACATATGTCAGAATCACAATGAATTTAGACCATATTCTCTCTCTTCTTAAATATGCTTCAGGGACTGAAGACAGAAGTTCAATTATGTATTTACAGTTTGAAATACAATTTTCAACATCTTATTTACAAACTCATGCTTGATGCTTTTACAGATAAAAACAACCAAATAATTTTTGTTTTCTAGTGTAACCTGACTACCATCTAACATCCATGAATCTTGAAACACTAAACACACATACCTCACATTGCCAACAGCTAATTTTATGACAGTGGGGCAATATCAAAGTCAATCTGATCTAGCAATATTTTTTTGTTATGAATAAAGTCTTATCTTTTATCCATGTATATCCTTGTTCAAACTCCATTCCCCCTCCCGCCCCTTCCAGTAATATTTCTTTTAACTTTTTAAAATGTATTTATTTAAAAAAATGTCTTCTTCCCATATATCCCTTTGCTCACCCTCCCTTCCCTCCTCCCAATCTGCACCAGTCAGCCTTTAGCCTCCCCTGCCCCATTTCCCAATCCCATCTCCCTAAAAGGTAAGAAGTCCCAAGGTGGGTCTGCTCAGTGTGGTGCATCCATTCCAGGCAGGTCTGATTTTCCCATCCCAACATCAAGACTGGTTTTGGCGCTCCACTGCAGGGAATGGGCTCCAAGGTGCCAGCCCACACACAGGAAAACAGTCTGATCCCAACCCTACAGGCTCCACATACTACCCATGCCAATAGATAGTTGCCTACACTTGGAGGGCCTAGATCCTTTTCCAGATGGTTCCCCAGTGGCTGTTCTTGATTTAGTGAGCTCCCCAGAGCTCCAGCCAACCAGCTCTGTTGGACGACTCCTCATAATCCCTATCCCCTTGCTCATACAGACTCTCCTCCCCTGGTCTCCAGCTAGAAGGGGAGCTTGGCCCAGAGTTCAGCCATGGATCTCTGCCTCCACCTCCATTCATTGTTGTATATAGGTTCTATGATGGCACTTAGGGTGTTTATTCACTTAATTATAGGGAAAGTCTTGTTTAGGTACCCCCTCCACTATTGGTTGGAGACCTAGCCAGGGACATCTTGTAAGTTCTTGGGGGTGTTTCCCTAGCATCCTGTCTCTTTCCAACCCCAGGCTGGCTTCCTCTATCAAGATACTCATATTTTTTTTTCTCCCTTTTTGTTGCTCCTCTTACTCATCCATCTCTTTCTCTTATGAATTATTCACACCTCTTCTTGGTTACTACACATGATGATACCAATTTCCTCAGAAGATCTTTATTTACTTTTCCTAGGGGAATTCCTGGATGTGTCTCTTAAGTTTGTTCTGAACCCAAGCTATTAAAGGGTTGTGGTTTACAGATTAGGTATTCTTTGCATTTTGTCTAAAATCCATTTATGAGTGAATACATCCCATGCCTATCTTTCTGGGCTTCTGATACCTCACTTAAAGAGGATATTATCCAAATGCATCCATTAGTCTGAAAATTTTAGAATGTCTTTCTCTTTCTTTCTTTCTTTCCTTTTTTTCCCACTGTTTGTTAATACATTTTTCAGTTGAGGGACATCAGGTTGTTTCCAGGTACTTGCTATTATAAGTAATGCTGATATGAACACAGTTGAGCTAATGCCTTTGGAGTATGAATATGTATCCTTCTAGTATAGGTCCAATAGTGGTATTACTGGATCATGGGGGAGATTGATTCCCAGTTTTATGAGGAACTGCCATACTGCATTCCAGAGTGGCTGAACAAGCTTACACTCCTGCCTGCAATGGAGGAGTGTTCCTATTGCTCTGCAAACTCTTCAGCATAGGCTGTCATCTTTGTCTTTTATCTTAGCCATTCTGACAGGTGTGAGGTGGTATCTCAAAGTTGTTTTGATTTGCATATCTCTGATGGCTAAAGATGTTGAGCAATTTTTCAAGTGTCTTTCAGCCATATTTAATTCTTCTGTTGAGAATTCCCTTTTTAGCTCTGAATCTCATTTTTAATTGGGTTATTTAGGTTTGGGGGCTCTAGTTTCTTGAGTTTTCTCTATATTTTAGAAATCAGTCCTCTGTCTAGTAATATTTACACTTGCTATCTATACGTCAACCAACCACAGACATGGTTAATATTGGTTTCAGTGTATTATCATAAATGTTTAACCAATCAAAATTGACAGAATCTTGCCTGAATTCAAAATCTACTATTAGCCACTACTCCAGCAGAAAATTTCTATAACACCATTAGAATTGTTAAAGTACTATGCCAGTCAAAATCTCTTACAAATATCTTTTACAGGAATTTCTCACCTGTAGCTACTGCATGTGAAAGTGCAGAAGAAAAAGTCATGGTCTTAGTACGTTGGACTTGTCTTTGATTAACTTCCAATGCTGCCATAATCCTCTGTACCTATGTCCATTTTGTTTCTTGAGATTTTTCACCATCCTGAAGACAAAAAGATACTTGTCCCTCCCCTAATAGGAGGATATTTGAAGCCACTTTTAGGAAACCCTGATTTTGCATAGCTACCCTGATAATGCACAGTGTGTTTGAGATTATAATGTCCAGGCCGATTAGACTGCACTTCATCCTATTATTACCTAAGTCTGTAGAATTAGTAGTGAAGCAAATAACAAACAACCTAATTCAGTGATTCTCAATCACAGTAGTTCTTTAATGCAGTTCCACAAGTTGTGGTGACTCCCAATCATCAAATTGTTTCATTGCTACTTCATAACTATAATTTGCTGCTGTTGTCATAAATCATACTATTAATATCTGATAAGCACAATATGAGATGTGTCCACCAAAGTGGTTGAGACCCATGGATTGAAAACTTCTGACCTAGAATTAAAGAAACAGTTAAGAAAATATCAAAGGAAAATAATGCTTTTCTACCAGCACTCTGTAGTCAGTAGTTTGGGTACAACAGATTCCTTATTTACATACTACCTAAAAACAATGATCTCTAAGAGAAAAGTCCAAAGCCCCAATTGCAACGTAGTTTAGGGGGTGTATGGTTCTGTTTTTGTTTCTGTTTTGGTGAAGGAGTATGTTTTAAATTAAAAAAAATACTAAATGTATCAAGTTAAAAATCTTAGTGACAAGCCTCTGCTAACGAGCACATGTCTGCATGTCACCAGAGGTGGCTGCACCTGACATTTCCTGGAGGACAGGCTATAGTTAAGTAGTATTGAAAGGCACCACAGGCATTTTAGTAAATGTATAGAGGGGTATGAACAACAATTGGGCCAAATCAAGCTATTTGAGCTAATGGCTGATGCTGTGTTCAGTGTATTATACCAGTGCCATTCACATCACTGAGGCTAAGGGTGTGTGCTGTTTTCATAATGGAGTTCTATTTTAGAGGTTTGTAACCTGGCAATAGAAATAGGCTTCCAGCAAAATCTTGACATATAAGACAAGACTTCAGCAAGAAACTTGTTTCTAAGCAATCAGATTTTATTGGAGGTGGAGGCAGGGGAAGAGTTTTGTTTTTTTTTTTTCCAATGGCCACATGAGTTTATAAAAGTCAGAAAACAGCTCCAATTAGGAAAGAGGCATTTTGTAATTTTTTAGACTAGAAGGAGGAATCATATTTCTGAAAGGCCCTAGTCAAAGAATACTTTTACGGATTTGACTGAGTACATTTTTACTTCTTCCTTCCAAAGTGATCATTCTGAACTTTTTTTTATGAATAAAGTGTCATTTTTTTTATCCATATATCCCCTTGTTCAAACTCCCCTCCCCCTCCTTCACATCTCAGTCACTCTCTTTTCTCCCTATCACTTTATCTCCTCCCCAGCAAGGGAAGCAGGTCCTAAGGTCTCAATGTAGCTTAGTTCATCATCCACTCCAGACAGAAACACTTTCCCCACCCCAACATCAACACTGGGTCAGGTGTTCTTCTGGAGTGAATGGACTCCAAGGTGTTGGTCCAAGATGTTTCAGATACCAAGCTGTTAAGTGGTTGTGGTTTGCAGCTTGGACATGTTTGCTTTTTGCTTTTCTGTTTAAAGTCCACTAATGAGTGAGTACATCCCCTCTTACCTTTCTGGGTTTGTGATACCTCACTCAGGAAGATATCCATTTGTCTGCAAATATTAGGATATCACTTTTTCTTACTGCTGAATAGTACTCCATTGTGTAGATGTACCATTGTTTGTTAATCTATTCTTCAGTTGAGGGGCATCTAGGTTGTTTCTAGGTTCTTGCTATATGGATAATGCTGCTATTAACATAGTTGAGTTTATGCCTTTGGAGTGTGAATGTGCATCTTTGGGGTATTTGCCCTGTAGTGGTGTTGCTGGATCCTTGGGGAGATTGATTCCCAGTTTTCTGAGAAACTGTCATACTGCATTCAAAGTGGCTGAAAAAGCTTACACTCCCACCAACAATGGAGGAGTGTTCCCCTTGCTCTGGCTTTCTGGACTTTTCAAAGTAGTAATATTTATAGTGACTACTAGTCTTTTATTTTGTGTGTGTGTGTGTGAAAATAAGGAGGTAAAGAAAATTTATATTCAGTCCATAATGTGTGTTAGTATATTATTTTTGATTGTATGTTTTATAATAATTTATGATCCTATTATGAAATGTCATGAATACATTGAATATGCACATTGGGAGAAATACACTTTCCAGGAAGGGAATAAGAATATAGCCCTAAAGATCACTGAGATCATTAGCTAAATTTCATCTACTTGCTTTGTTCATAAATATGAGAGAGCTCTTGATACACTACCTCAAGTGTTTGAACTTGTGGATCCTTGAGATGTGCTGTCTGATAGCAAAATCAAGGAAGAATTAATGTAAAATAGAGACATTTACAAATTCATTTTGGAGTACACACTGAAAATATTTATAATTGTGCTTTAGGCTTAAATTTTAAAATCTTTATTTTAAAGTAGTACAGTAAGAATTAAGGTCTTCTGATTATGAAAGAAATGTATCAAAAGCAGTAGAAAAAATAGACAGTGTGAGATAGCAAAAGTAAAACAATCAAAGTAAAGAGGAACAATAATTGATTCCTAGCTATAAAGATGTAGATTTGATAATCATGTTATTAATAACATAAATATATTTATAGTAACTAATATTTATTAATCATCATTATTGGGCTTCTTCACAGAAGTCTAGAGATGTAGATTTGATAATCATATTATTAATAACATAAATATATTGGTAGTAACTGATATTTATTAATTATCATTATTGGGCTTCTTCACAGAAGACTAGAGATGAGCTATTAGTTTTCTTACAAAAGTAAACTTGTATGAAATACATGTATCTTTTTGGACAATGTTAAGTTTAAGATATAATAAACAATAAGGAAATACATGTTAAGTGTAGATATGTTTATTATTAAATATCCTACTAATTTTTCAAAGGGAAAGGTAGAACTGATGGGTCTTCAATAAGTTAGGTCATATGACTTTCTAGCACAAAGAGTAGAGGGTTTCTCATCAATCTCATAAATCTCATATGCCTCATTGTAAGAAATGGAATTTTTGTCAATACTTTGGCTCACCTGGGTTTATATCACAGACATTTAGTATCACATATTATAATAACATGAATATAAAAAAGCAAATTTATTTCCAAAGCAGCCCTTAAAACCTAAGATGGAGCTGGAGAACATTAACTACAATTTGATTCCTTTTCTTACTCAGTAGAGTTGGGAGACTTGACTATATTAGAGAATTTACACTTGTAATTTATTTTCCTGGTAGAGTCAGAATCATCTCTAATATTACAGATTGTGTTTTCCTTTGGTTAATGAGAGCCGAGTTTTACCCAGGCTTCAACTTCCCCACTTGTGTAAGCTTTTCAGTGTGACTCTTTGTTTAACCCTGAATCTCACATCAGAGACTTGACAAGTTGAGAGGTGAGTTATCTGGAGAAAAAAAAATATTAAGCTTGTCAGAAGCAGTCCTCCCACACAGAATTAAGATAAGATGATCTCAAATTCTCAAGTTCTCAAGATAATAGCTCTGTGGAGATATTTTTATCCATATCACCAATACTGAGTAGATTGCGGAAAAATAATGTTTTTTTCTCGTTTCAAGAGACATTTTCCCTCAGAAATATTCTGAAAAACTTTTTAAGCTAAATTTCTTTTAGAGAGAGCTATATACTTTACTGAAATATACTATGAAGAATAAATTATGAGAAAATAAGTGGCTATTAGAAATTCATTTTATTCCTCTTAAAGCCATTATTTATTAGTGTCTTAAATACGAATGTTCATATTATAACAGATATCAAGGAGATTGGGAACTGTATCAAATATATAGCTTATCTATGGAAATGTGAAGTTCACATGATGCATTAGCATCATTCATTTGAACTGCACATTTTCAGCTCCACAAGGGGCAGTCTCTATAGTCCACAAG
Organism: Sigmodon hispidus; assembly: GCA_004025045.1. Classification (NCBI taxonomy): domain Eukaryota; kingdom Metazoa; phylum Chordata; class Mammalia; order Rodentia; family Cricetidae; genus Sigmodon; species Sigmodon hispidus. Next base: position 108,242 of record PVIH01003814.1, read on the forward strand.
TCCACCCATGACAAGGAGACTCAAATACACAGCATCTAGCCAAACTTGAAGCTGAAAGCTTTGGAAGTAGTTAAAGAAATAAAAGCTAAATTCTTGAAGCTGATACTGAAATAAAAGCAGAGGAAACAGACATTGGATCCCTGCATGAAGGTTGACATCATGTAGAATCATCTCTGGTGAAAAAGAAGAATATAAAAACATTTTGTTGGTCACTGGCATGAGCTAAAAATGCAAGACCTATCCTGGGTCTTAGACAGTACTAAAAGTGACTGCACAACTTAATCCTCAAACCTGAAGATAAAAGCAGATAGGTATAAACTTCTCATGTGATAGCAGAAATAGCAGTGCTCAATAATAAAAAAAAAGTCACCTTAGTAAAAAAAAATACCTTCAACTATAATCCACAGAAATCCAGTGATAATACTATAGTTGAAAAATTTGAAAAAATTTTATATGTGTGTAGTTATCTATATATCTATATCTATATCTACTTAATCTATATCTAATCTATATCATCTATCTATATCTATATCTATACCTATCTATATCTCTATCTCTATATATTTCCTCCCTTCCAAATACACATAAATAGGACAAAAAATACCAATTCTGAAAACAATAAGGAGCCACAAAGCATGCACCAGAGATCCTAATAGATAATTAAAGATTATCACTAAAAATAGCATACAATTTAATAAAACAGGAGTTTGTTTAAAAACAGCAAAAAAATAATCTCACTTCAGAAGTAATATTAACCTTACTAGTTCTATGATGGTTGGCTATGCTTTCCAGATTAATATCTCAAAAAGTTCCCAATTAAAAAATTATATCATCATCTTAGTTTGACTGGTTGACAAGCTGTACACCCTAGGCTCATTACAGAAAAGATAATATCATTTGCTATCTGTTTCCTAGCAAGTGGAATTATTGTGTGAGTTTTCTGACACTGTATGGGCCAGAGGTCTGACATGCTATATTCTGAGGCCATTAGGATTTGTTGAGATCACTAACCCCAGAATTCCACTACATGGAATAATTTGAGTATTATAGTAGGCACTCAAAGACTATTTCACATATTAATAATTTGAGGTTAAAAGACATATACACACATACACACACACATATACAACATAAGCAGGTAAATAGTTTGCTTACAATTTTGCTTTTGAAATAGCCATCCAGTAATCACTTTGTGTTGAGAACTTATGGGTAAATTAAAGATTTACAGGTAGAAAATTATACAAGATTGGAGAAATGCTTTTGAAACAAGAGAGCACTGAGTCAGCAATTTTGTCTACACCTCTGACTTTGATGTATCTGTCAATAATCACATTGGTTTAATACATAATGATCCTTTTAAGATATATCTTCTAGTTCTCATTATAGCAGAGCTTCCTGTATCTTCTGTTTCCATGGCTCATTGTTACCTTAAATTGACTTGCTTTAAATTTTTCTCTGTCTCAGTAACCCAAGTATTGGAGTTTTCAGAGACATCTCATTATCCCACACCCTTTTATCCTGTCAGCAAATGGGTTACATTGACTTTTTCCTTACATTATTCTTTGTTCTCATGCCATCTAGCACTACAGCTACATCCATGTGTGATATGTGATATTTGTCCAGTGAATGGTTTTCGTAATGTTAAAGTCTCTCTGGTCTAGTTTCTTCTGAACAATATCGTCAAACAGCATAACTGCAAACTGTATTTTCAGCATGTTATTCAACAAAGTTCAAAGATTATATGCAATGCTTAAGTTAGTTTCCATGTCATAAACTCATAGTCAAAGCAATCCAATATATGGTATCAAGCAATATAATGCTGTATCTCATACCTGATTGATCCCAATGAGTCCACATCTTTGTCCACATGTTTCTCCTTGCTTTTGTTGTTTTAGGGTTTCCACCCTCTTGAAATACTATTCTGTTTTATTCTATGTACCTATCCTTTCAATGCTGGACCACAACTTCCTGCTACACACAATGTCCTGATTAGATTCAAGAAAACAAGAAGCTTAATATTTTGACATGCTAGAAACCATCTTTATGACACATGCAGAAAACAGTCATTAGTAACAATGTAATATTTTCACCTCATATCAAAACAGTGTTTTATTTTATTCATTTAAAATTATCCCTTTTATTTTTTATTAATTTATGAAGAATTTAAGCTATCTTAAAGGCAGTTATAAAACCATGACCTAGGACTTCCTTTCTCTAATTTGCTTTGCACAGGATTGCCAAATAACTGCTCATAAATAGATTCACAAGAACATAGGGCCATTTTTAAGATTGAATTTCAGTAAATATATATATATATATAAAACCCTTTCTGCTAAGTTTATTTACATTTTTATTCAAAAGAAAAAAAAACAATTCTCACTAAGCCTTTAGACTCTTTCATTCATCATTCTTCTCTCTACAGTGTGGACTTGCTAATCACTTTAGGCTTTACTGCTTAACACTTGGTTTATGTTAACTCATTTTCATGAGGTTTTTATTCTGATACTTTTATTATTTGTATTAAATTGAGACACTTTTGCCTCTGTGGTGTCTGTGTATATAGGCAAGAGTTGTTTTTTTTTTTTTAAAAAGGCTTTCTTGCTAAAAAAATTCACTATTGGAATTGCTGTATCAAGTCTCTGACTGACCTAAGGGTTCCATTTTGGCTAAAATCAAATGGATGTCCAGCAAACCTTGGAACCTGCCTGTCTCTGCCTCAACACAGGAAGTTACATGGATAAGCCACCATATCCCTTTTTATATGGACACACTAATCAACTAATCATTTGAGATCAGTTCCTCATACAGCAGCACACACTTAACACTCTCAACCATCTTCTTGACTCCAATTGTTAATCTAGACTTCTGGAACTAAACAAAAAGCACATATTTGTTTGTTTGCACATATAATGTATTCTTCTTTCATACAGTACATCCCAACCACAGTTTCCTCTCCCTCCAATCCTCTCAGCACCTCCAACTCCCCTCTTCCCCCAGATCCACTTCCATCTATTTTCTCTTCAGAAAAAAATAGGCCTCTAAGGGATGACAGCCAAAGAGATCAAAACAAGATACAATAAGACAAGGTATAAGTCTTTGTTTACACAATTTTATTATGACTAATTTTTATAGTAGCTTTTTTCTGATAACTTATCTAATAGAAATTGATGATCATTCTCTCTCTGTCATACATATGCTTTCTTTCTCAAGAAATGAAAAACAAAAACAAAAAGCACACAGAAAACACACACAAACACAAACAAAAAACAGTATCAGCAAACCAAAACAATCCTGAGAATGAGGTCTGACCTAGTGTGATTACCATATCAAGTGATATACCACTGAAGTAATTTTTAATTTCCCAGAAGGTACTAATTGAAACTAAGCTGGTTAGGAGGTGGGTCTTTGTGTTTCCCTCCCATTTTTAGTGATTGGCCTTGTTCCTGCTGTAGTAAGCAGTTTCTGGGTAGGCCTGGGCCTGACATCTGGACCAGCAGTCCCAAATAAACCTCCCTCAGCTTCTTGGTTCCAAATAATCACACAAAGTCTTATATTAATTACATGCTGTTTGACTATCGATCAACTATATTGCTTGCTATCTCTTACTTAACCCATTTCTATTAATCTGTCTTCCCATATAGCCCATGGCTTACCTGTGTTTCTTTATATCTTCCTCTCTTGGCAACAGTGCACAGTATCTCTCTCTCTCTCTCTCTCTCTCTCTCTCTCTCTCTCTCTCTCTCTCTCTCTCTCTCTCTCTCTCTGCCCTTCTTCTCCTTTATCTATACTCATATTTCCAGCCTGCATTTAGGATGCCTTGCCATAGGACAAAACAATTTCTTTACTATCCAATGATAATTTGCAGCATACAGAAAGACATTTCATACCATTCTGCTAATTTTTGTGAGTTCAAATGAATATTAGCACTGTTGTACCTGAAAGACACCATTCTCTTGAAGTCATCCATCAATTCTAGCTAAAAATCTTTCTCTCTTCCTTTTCTTCTTTTTGTCTCAGTTCTTAAGCTGTGAGGATAAAGGCTGAGCTGAGTGAAATGTTGGTCCTTTATACAAGTTTTACTTTATGAAAAATTACATAAAATACAGCCTCATATTTAATATTAGATAGAAAATACATAATAAAGTTTCTGATCTGCATGTTATCTTGAATTAGCCATGATAGAATGCACCAACAGAGACAAAGATATTTTACATCACATAAACCTTTAATCTTTTGGAAAATAACCTGCTAACTACTATTATTCAGGACAATGTTTCTGTTTATAACTCTCAAAAAAATACTCAACAATGCAGTGTATATTATTAATAAGTAAATAACTGCTTCTTTCTGCAAATTTTATTTCATAGATTTTATTATTTTTGTCAGTTGGCGTGATTCTGAATCCTAACAGCAAAATCCCTGACTCAAAATAACTAAAACAATGAAGAACATGCATTATCTGGTATGATAGGAAGCCCTGACTCATGATGAGCATCTTTGTAGTTGAGTTATTGGTATAACAATGTTTTCAACATTTCATCTTTTTCTGTTCTTCTGTCATTATAAATATGCATTTCATTTGAGATGGATATAACATTTCCAGGCATCAAATAAAAAACAAAAAGACAAAGCAACAAGATCATTTCTTTTTTTATATGTTTTTAAAAAATAGTAAAATTCCAGAAGCCGAGTAGGCTTCACATCATGCATCTCTGATGATATTACAGCAGGATATCCTTTTCTAGATGTATCAGATCACTGTTATTGTCGAAATGTGAATTTCAAGGACTGATTTATAATATGTGATATGGTTAACAGAGCAGGAACACAGGTCATCAGCAGTGCATGATCAGCAACAGAACTCTGTTGATGTTGTCTTGAAACGCTTATTAGTGTTTGTAACTGTCCTCTTATTTTCCCAAACCTTACAAATATATGTGGCTAATGAAACAAATTTTTGTGAAGGAATTATATGTGCTAAGAAGAAACAGAATGTGAACTTGAACATACATGTCTATCAGAAAGACACAAAGAGAAAAGGATAGGTGTGGAGTCAACTCCTACTGTTCTATGTATTATGAATACATGTAATATATGTAATCTCTAATTCGAGATTAGAGTGAGTTTGACTGCGCTTAAAGTATATCATGCAAGTCAATTATTTTTTTTTTTTCCTATGGGGACGATGTTCAATCCTCAGTGCCGAAAATTAAAGTCAGTCAAGCTACGGCTACAATTCAGTTGGTAGAGTGCTCAATTGGTATTCAGGGAACACTGGATTTCTTTTTTTTTATTATTTTGTATTTATCAAGAAAAACAGTAAATTGAATTTAAAATGCTGATAAGTTAACAATAACTATAAAGAAAATAAAAATCATAAGCATGACTTATCAAGGGTGATAATGCAAATAATTTGCTACACATAAAATTACTTTTGTGTTCAGCTTTCACTGTGGATGTTTTTTTCCTATCCCTATATATCCCCATTCAAGATCCCTTCCCCCTCCCACCACATCAGGTCACCCATTCTTTCTCCACAACTCCCCATCCCCTCCCTGGACAGTCCCACGGTCCCACTGATCCAATAAAGCTTAGTTCAGTCTCCCCTCCTGGCAAATCCAGTTTTGTCCCCCCTCCCTCAAGAGTGAGTCAGGTGTTCCTATAGGTGTAGTGGGATCCGAAGGGTCAGTCCAGGGTGTTTCTGATCCCAAGCTGTTTAGGGGTTGTGGTTTGCCGCTTGGGCATGTTTGGCTTTTTTTCTTGTTTGTTTGTTTAGAGACCACTAATGAGTGAGTACATTCCCTGCTTATCTTTCTGGATTTGTGATACCTCGCTCAGGAGGATATTCTCCAAATCCATCCATTTGCCTGCAAATTTTAGGATATTATATTTTCTTACTGCTGAGTAGTATTCCATTGTGTAGATGTACCACAGTTTGTTAATCCATTCTTCAGTTGAGGGACATCTAGGTTGTTTCCAGGTTCTTGCTATTACAAATATTGCTGCTATGAACATAGTTGAGCTATACCTTTGGAGTGTGAATGTGCCTCTTTAGGGTATACACCCAGAAGTGGTATTGCTGGGTCCTTGGAGAGATTGATTCTCAATTTTCTGAGAAACCGCCATATTGCATTCCAAAGTGGCTGAACAAGCTTACACTCCCACCAACAATGGAGTAGTGTTCCCCCATGCAAGGCAATTATATGACCACTTCTTCACATGTATATTGGTTCTTCTGACAAAAGAAAATGAAAAACATGAACCATAAATGAGAAAATTGAAATGGAAGTGAAGACTTAAAGTTATCATTCATTATAAACATCCTTGTATTTTCCCTGTGAACAGTTCTGTTTCACTGAAGAATCTCTAAGTCTAACATATATCTATTTCTACCTTTTGTGTATCAACATACACACATTTATACACAGAGTTCTCAAAGACTTTTTATTGATATAAGAACATACTAAAAATGATGCAATCATACTAAACTCTCATGATCTTTCTCAGATATGTGTTCTTCTACATTTGTATTACACATGAGCCTTACTCTATATATTCTGTGTGCTCTTTTGTCTCTTCCCTCTTTATATCATAGTGAAATTATACTAATACTTAAGATGGGGTTTTTAGTCATTTTCTTTAAAAAATGTTCTCTGCAGTCAAGACTACATCATACTTTGCTGTTATCATGCTTATAAAGTTACAGTGTTGTCCTTCAAAACTGTTATCTCTGTTTTATTCTTTATGGATACTTTTTTATCAGTGTCTACCATTTGTTGCCTAATGCTGAGAGAACTTAAGCCTAAGGGAATCAAAGATGGCAATCAAACATCTGCTTTGTAAAGCTTTTTAAAATATGACTTCATTTTACTGTACCCACTAAAAAATTTGCAAAGTTTGAGTCATGTATATTCCTAAATATATATTGGTTTGTGCAGGGATTTGAGTTAGAATAACTTTCAGAATTATATTTAATTAATTTGGTAATTATCTTATCTAAATACAGAACTTTGAGTACATATACTTTCAAATTCTGATCTATAGATTCTCTTGGTTTTTTTTTTTTTGGATTCTCTTATTTTTAAATTTAAAAAAGAATGCAATAAAGTGTTAGAAGTTTGATTTATGGCAGATTCATTAACACGTTTTTGATCAAATAATTTTAACATACATACCTCAAGGATTCCGTTTATGGTCCACACCTGAATTTACTACATCATTTTATATTTTCTGTTGTTTCAGAAGTTCTAGACTGTTTACAAATGTTATTACTGAAGCACTTATGAATCTAATTTGCTTGAAGTACATTCTCTAGAAGCCCAGACTATAAATTTCAACTTATTTCTGTGTTAATTTCTCATTAAAGGTATCAAAGACACTTTTATACTTTAGCACACATTCTTCCAAGTTTTAATGGTATAATTGGTGATATTGTTCTGAATAAATGATCTATAGTTAAAATACGGTCAATGTTTTTAAAATGCAGTTTGTACATTTGTGTACATGTTTCTACCCAAATACACATCTATACTTATTAAAATACTTATCATGGGGACTTACTGCATTTTATACTTTGAGAAATGTGCCAAGTTTATTCAGTCCTTTGACATTATAAAAATACAAATTATCTTTCCACATCATCTCTCCATCAAACATATGAGGTTTCAATCTCATATTATATTTATTCTAGAGATTAATATATAGTGTGTAGATAAGTATATTCATAGAATAATGAATACTAAAGTGATTGAGTTAATGTGGGGATGGAGATATTTTGGGGAGAGAATAATTGACATAATAATATTAACTATTCTTTTGTTTATGAAATTAAGAAAAAAACATCAGAAAGCTATTGGAGTTGCAACAAAATGATTAGGGAGAAATGGCATTTTAAAAATTTAAGTAAAAAAGCCATTTACTGAAAGATAAACTTAATTCTTCAAAGATTCAAAAATCAGGTCTACTTTTATGTATCTAGGAAATTTAATTGGCTGGAACATACTCCTTAAGTCCAATGATTATTAATGTTGGGTTGCTTTGATTTTCTGCTTTATGACAACACAGAAAAAAAACTCCTTGTTAGTATTATTTACCAAATATAAAACAATTCTTTCTATCCCAGGAAGATTTTTGTTCTAGCATGCACAGATTGATTGTTAAATTTTGTCTGAATTAATTAATATCTTGAATGCCTACTTTATATTAGATTTCATCAATAAATCCTAATGTCCATCTTGATTGCTCATCTGAAAGAAAAATAGTAAGAGGATACTTTCAAGGCCAAGGTCATTCATAAGCAAAAAGTCTTACAGTCAGATTTGTTTTTTATTATTAATATTATTTTTTGAATAAAGTCTCATTTTTAACCATGTATCGCCTTGTTCAAACTCTCTTTCCCCTCCCGCCCCTCCCAGACACTCTCTTCTCCCCATCTCCTTATCTCCTCCCCAGCAAGGGCAGGAGATCCCAAGGTCCCAAGTTGGCTAAGTTTAGCATCCAGTCAGGCTAGTCCGATTTCCTCACTAATGAGTGAGTGCATCTTCTGCTTCTCTTTTTGGGTTTGTGATACTTCACTCAGGAGGATATTCTCCAAATCTATCCATTTGCCTGCAAATTTTAGGGTATCATTTTTTTTCTTACTGCTGAGTAGTATTCCATTGAGTACCACAGTTTGTTAAACCATTCTTTAGTTGAGGGGCATCTAGGTTGTTTACAGGTTCTTGCAATTACGAATAACGCTGCTATGAACATAGTTGAGCTAATACTTTTGTGGTGAAAATGTGCATTTGTAGGGTAGATGCCCAATAAAGGTATTGCTGGATCCTTGGGGAAATGGATTCCCAGTTTTCTGAGAAACTGTCATACTGCATTCCAACTTGACTGAACAAGGTTACACTCCCACCAACAATGGAGGAGTGTTCCCCTCCCTTTCCAGTATAGGCTGTCATGTGTGTCTTTAATATTGGACATTCTCACAGGTGGTATCTCAAAGTTGTTTTCATTTGCATTTCTCTGATGGCTAAAGATGTTGAACACTTTTTCAAGTACCTTTCAGCTATTTGTAATTTTTCTGCTGAGAATTCCCTTTTTAATTCTGAACTCCATTTTTAATTGGGTTATTTAGCGCTTTGGGCTCTACTTTCTTGAATTCTCTATATATTTTAGAGATCAATCCTCTTTCACTTGTAGGATTGGAGAAAATATTTCTCATTCTGTAGGCTGTCAATTTGTCTTACTGACTGTGTCCTTGGCCTTACAGAAGCTTCTCAGTTACAGGAGGTCCCACTTATTGTTGTTCTTAATGTCTGTGCTACTGCTGTTACTTTTAGGAAGTGGTCACCTATGCCAGTGCTTTGGAGGGTATTTTCCACTTTCATTTCTATCAAGTTCAGTGTGGCTGGGTTTATGTTGAGGTCTTTGATCCACTTGGATTTGAGTTTTGTGCAGGGTGATAGGCTTGGATCTATTTGCAGTTTTCTACACACTACCATCCAGCTATGTCAACCCCATTTGTTAAAGATACTATCTTTTTGCTATTGAATATTTTGGGCCTCTTTGTCAAAGATCAGGTGTTCATAGTTTTTTGGGTTAATGTCAGTATCTTCAATTTATTTCCAATTTTATGCCAGTACCAGGCTGGTTTCTCTTCAGATTGCATAAATCTTTTGCCTTTTACAGTCAGATTTGTAAATCTGGAAGTTTTTCTGTTCTCTTTTTGACTTATAAATTATGGTCTGAGAGAACTCCTTGAAATTATATGGAGTCCTAAAAGAAACAATTTTTGGAAAGCATCTCAGACATGACACTATTCTCAGCAAATCAAATATTATTAATTTTATTTGAGTCCAAAATGTAATGACCATGAATGTTCTTTGCAACTGAAAGAAACTCCATAAGCAAAAAATTTAATTGTGTGTTGCCAAATAGTCAAAGAATAATTACTGGGTAGTGGCATGAAACATTTTCCTAAGCCATTTGCTTAATTTTTTCTTAAATTGTGACATATTTTGAGTAATGAATTGTATTGCTTTAAAAAATTGTTCTACTCTCCCACAATTCCTCATAGTTGTAAGCATTTTCTGCCCAGAAACATCGTCTCCTCCTGGCATACTAGACATGAAGTAAGTCAGCACATTTATTATCTCTAGGGAGACAAGTGTTTCTTGTCCTTCTGGGAGAGAATGAATGTTTTTATTTGACACAGGAGTCTTATGGAGACAAGGACTATTCCCTTTTGTATAGACTAGGTATATGGTGATGGGAGATAAATGGAGATGGTTTAGACATTCAAGGAATAAGTACAGTCAGAAAAAAAGGGTCACTTCCATTTCGAAGCTTAAGAAAGCTATCAAGACCACAATGAATAATTATATATTGAATGGAATGTGCAATTATTAACAGTACTGTCTCACTTTTAGCAATTTAATTGTCTACTAGAAGACTATCCAAAGACACTGTATTATACTCTCTAGTTTTTACTTCTTTGCCTACTGAAGCTTTTATAATGATTTACATTAGTAATAGGCTTTCTCCAGCTCACTTAATTTAATCATTCTCAATTTAGTCTTCCTTTGATGGAAAGCAATTAGAGAGAGTATGGAACATTCTTACCCTAAAGCAGAGCCTTTACTTCTGTAGAAACAGGTACATTATAGTACACACCTCTCTCATAAGTCTTCTGTATAAGACAAGAAACAAGATTATGATACTAACTTAAATCAGGGAAAAGAATTAAGTAGAATGCCTGGCACAGAGAAACACTTAAGAAAGGAGGGCACAAGTACTATGTAATAAAAATAGTTCAAAAGTGGTAAGTTGAAATACAATAGAAGTGAAGTAAAGTAATTTTCTCTAGAAAACAACAGAAAAACTGAAATAAATCTATTAAGATCTTTTTTTATCAACAGTATAAACAACTCAGATTTCTTGAGAAACCAAAAGCAAATAATAAATTCAATTTATCAACACATTTACATATGTTATACTAATATATTTCCCTAGACATATACAGATGGCTTTCATGGAACTGGAGAGATGCCTCAATTGATAATGGTGTTTTGTGACCATGTAGAGAATGTATGGTTTCCAGCATCTATGTCAGATAGCTCACAACCACTTGTAACTCCAGCTTTAGGGACCAGATGTCTCTGGGATCCACAAGCACCTGCATTTGCATAGCTTTCTACATAAAGATAATAAAAAATAAAATAAAATTGATATTTTAATAATATGCATTTTAATATAATTTAAACAATTATTAAATTACTTCTTTGTTACTATATGTCATAATAAATTGCTTTAGTTTAAAAAGAATGGTTTAAAAATTTATATATATGCCTTAACTTAAAGTATATTATGTATTGTATTTTAAAGTATGTTTATATTCAAGTGATAGATTGATGGTTAGATAATATAAAATAATAAAATATGAGATCTTTTAGCTATAATATGCTTTCTTTTATGAAAAAATATACTTTTTGTTTTCTTATATTATTGGTGAACCAGATTAGCCATCATATGACACACACATATCAACACTAATATTTCATGTTTCATTATAATTCTGTAAGGTTTATTTAAATATTTTAACCTTACAAATATTTTTTTCTGCTTCCTCTCCTTATCCTCCTCAGTCCTCGACAAGCCTCCCTCCTCCCCATCTCTCTATCCACTTCTCAGGGAGGGGTAGGACTTCTAAGATGATTGATTCAGTTCAGTCTGGCATATCCAGCTGAGGTAGGACCAAGTCCCTCCCCCAGAATCAAGGCTGAGTAAGGTGTTTCTCTGTAGGGAATGGGCTCCAAGAATCCAGTTAATACACCAGGAATAAACTCTGGTTCTACTGATGCTACTCATCTGGTTCTATTGGTTCCACAAACTGCCCATGCTGTTTGCTGTTATCTACATTTGGGGGATTTATTTCCACTCAGTTAAGGTTCCTCAGCTGTCATTTCAGAGTCTGTGAGCTCCCCATAGCTTGGGTCTGCTGTCTCTGTGGGTCTCCTCTTCATAATTCTGATTCCTTTGCTCATAGTCTCTCCTCCCTCTCTTCAGAAGAACCGGGATTCATCCTATGCTTAGTTATGGATCTCTGTTTCATCTTCCATCACTTGCTAGATGAAGGGTCTGTAATGGCAACTAGGGTGATCACTCACTTAATAATAACGGAAGGCCAGTTTGTGTACACTCTCCACTATTGCTTGGAGTCCTAGCTGGGATAATCTTGTGAGTTCTTGGGTATTTCCATAGCACCAGGTATCTCTCTAACCCCACAATGGCTCCCTCTATCAAGATATCTATTTTTTTGTTCTTCCTCTCTTTTGTTCCCTGCTATACAACTATCCCATTCTCCATCTCTGCTTGCTCTTTTCCACCATATGATCCAAATTTACTCATGAGATCTTCTCTATTTTCTCTCCCAGTGGGATCTTTGAGTATCTCTCTTAAGTTCCTCCTGTTACCTAGCTGTTCCAGGGTTGTGGACCGTAACCTGGTTATCCTTCGCAGTATATCTGAAATCTACTTATGAATGTGTATATGGTGTCTATCTTTCTGGGTCTATGTTAGCTCACTCAGGATCATGCTCTCCAGATTCATCTATTGACTGCAAATTTCAGGTTGTCATTTTTTTTAAACAAACAGGTGAGAAGTACTCCATTGTGTAAATACACCACAATTCTTTAATTCATTCTTTAGTCGAGGGGCACCTAGGTTGTTTCCAGGTTCTAGATATTACAACTAATACTGCTATGAACACAGCTGAGCTGATGCCATTGAGGTAGGAATGTGCATCCTTTGGTAATATACCCAATGGTGATATTGCTGGATTATTGGGTAGATTGATTCCCAGGTTTCTGAGGAACTTTCACACTTATTTTCAGTGTGGCTGTATGAGTTATATTCTCACCAGCAATGAAGGTATGTTCCACTTGCTCCACATCCCCTCCAGCATAGTCTGTCATATGTGTTTTTGATATTAGCTATTCTAACAAATGTAAGCTGGTATCTCAGAGTTGTTTTGATTTACATATTTATCTGATGGCTAAAGATGTTGAGCAATTTTTAAGTGTCTTTCAGCCTTTTAAAATTCTTCAGTTGAGAATTACCTATTTAGCTCTGAAGCCCATTTGCTGATTGGAATATTTGTTTTTTATTATTTGCTTTCTTGAGTTGTCCATATATTTTAGAAATCATTCCTCTGTCAGATGTAGGGTTGGTGAAGATCTTTTCCCAGTCTGTAAGTCTGTCACTTTGTTTTATTGATGAGGTCCTTTGCCTGACAGAAGCTTCTCAGTTTCAGGAGGTCCATTTTTTATTGTTGTTCTTAGTGTCTGTGCTACTGGTAATATATTTAGGAAGTGGTCTCCTGTGCCAATGTCTTCAAGAATATTACCCACTTTCCTTTCTCTCAGATTCAGTGTAACAGGGTTTAAGTTGAGGCTTTTGATCTATTTAGTCTTGAGTTTTGGATAGGATGATAGATATGGATATATTTGCATTCTTCTGCATACTACCATCCAGTTAGGACAGCACCATTTGTTGAAGATGCAGTCTTTTGTTTTTTCTCATTGTACATTTTTCTCTCTTTGTCAAAAATCAGGAGTTCATAAGTATGTGGACTAATGTCAGGGTTTTTAATTTGATTCTATTGGTCATAAGTCTGTTTTTATACAAGTGCCTATCTGTTTTATTACTGTAGCTTTATAGTAGAGTTTTAAGTTGGGAACAGTGATGTCTCTTGAAGTTCTATTATTCACAATCCTGGGTTTTCTGTTTTTCTATATGAAAATGAATATTGTTCTTTCAAGATCTGTGAAAAATTGTGTTGGGATTTTGGTAGGGATTCCATTAAATCTGTGAAATAATTTTGGTAAGATTGCCATTTTACAGTGTTGTTCCTACCTATCCAAGAGAATGAGAGATCTTTCCATTTTCTGATGTCTTTTCCAATAACTTAAAGTTCTCCTCATATAGGTCTGTTACTCCTTTGGCTAGAGTTACCCCTAGATATTTGATCTTTTTTTGCAGCTATTGTAAAGGATAACAGCTCCCTGATTTCCTTTTCAGGTCTCTTATCATTTGTGTATAGAAGGGCTATTACTTTCTTTGCAGTAACCTTCTACTACATCACTGAAGGTATTTATCAGCTGTAGGAGCCCTCTGGTAGAATTTTGGGTCACTTATGTATATATCATCTGCTAATACTGATAGTACTTTTTCCTTTTTCAATTTTTATCCCCTTGATCTCTGGAACAATTCTCAATAAAATAATGGCAATTCTCATTCAAAAACATAAAAAAAAATCATCCAACATTGTCAAGTGGACTTCATCCCTGAGATGCAGGGATGATTCAATGTACAAAAATAGTGTCAATATCACACATCATATAAACAACCTGAAAGAATAAAATCATATAATCTTCTCATTAGATGTTGAAAAAGCCTATAACAAAATCCAACACTCCTTCAAGATGAAGTTCTGGAGGAATCAGGAATACAATGAAAATGCCTAAACATAACAAAGGTAACATGCAGCAAGCTGATAACCATCATCGAACTAAATGGAGAGAAATTCAAAGCAATCCCACTAAAATCAGGAACAAGACAAAGCTGTTTACTCTCCCCATTTCTATTTAATATACTTGTCAATGTTTTAGCTACAGCATTAAGAGAGCAAGTAGAGTGTATTAACAGTTCCTCAGGTATTTCAAGGAAAATGTTTGACTACATATGGATATATATAAAGTATTATTTAACAGCAACTATAATTATATAAACTTAAGGATAGTAGAGACATTAGAATACAATGTTATTGATTTTTAACGTTCCTTCTAGGACAATATATGTAGGAGGCAAAAATAATGCATTAGAGAGATAAAAAGGCTATATGAATTGTCTGAGGCTTGATATACATATTTATATCTCATCAAAATTAGGAAATTCTTATACAAATATCAAAACTGTTAACATGGGTAATATATATGTTATACCCTGTGTACTTGAGAAAAATAGTGTCAAAGTTATTGTTTGCTCTTTAGCTCAGAGATCCATTTCTGTACTAGGGGCTCAGAGAAACACAAAGTGTGCAGATGTCTTACACTTGCAAAATCCACTTTGTAGGTTTTCTTTTCTTTTCTGTTCCCAAATGGTTTATCAAGCTTGAAAGGAAGTAGTGTGCATAATTGCTGCACCCTAGACTGGGGTATTCTATACCAAACTAATCATAGATATTTATAGCCTGCATAAACTCTGTTTGCCCATCCATGGCAAGCATTTAATAAAGCTAGTTCATCTGGAAAGGAAGTTAAATTAAATAATCCAAAATGAATGTGATGCATATTCACAAAAATGTGGTGTTTAGATTGAGCTTACAAAAAGGAAGTCAGGCCTCAGCAAAAACAAGCTAGAATCTGAACTTTCATTCTCTAGGAGCCATCAGATATATTTCTTGTCTTTTTGCCCATTTTTTTTTTAGCCAGTGTGTCTTGGCTCATTGTTATCAAATTATCTAAAATTCAGGATATCTATATTATATGCTGCATAGATATAATAAAATTTATTCTACAGCTCCCCATACAACACCAAAACCTACATGATATAATTCAAAATGAAATTCTGTAAGCCAATTTACAGAAAATTAACTTAAATAAGAATAAGATAGAGATATAAGAAAGGTAACATAGTAAATAGTATGTTTTAATTTGCAAAATTTACTAAACTTTTAAAAATCGAAGAATAATTATTCTTTCATGAATGGCTATAAAAAATCTTTGTGGTTTGTTTGGGCTTCTCTCACTGTGAAAAACAAAAAAATTATAAAGAAGTGAAAAATTATGTTGGACAGGGTAAGACTTTATTTTATAAACTTTTGGATTATTTTAACTTTTGATCATTAGATTATCAGTACATGATATAGCAGCATAAACTCAAAAATGGGCAAAGCCCTAAACATTAATAAAATGTTTACCATTAAAAATCCCAACAGCAATATAATTTGGAGAAGTGTATAGTATCAAATCCTCCCCATTAGTTTTAATAGTAAATGATAGTAGTATGTTTCATTTAGTTTAAATTAGCTGATAATTGATAAAGATAAGCTAATAGTAATATTTAGTTATGCATGGTACTTTAAGCAAAAACATTTACTTTTTAAATTTTTTTTATTTATTCGTGTTTGTGTAGTTTGCTCACATGCATGTATAAGCTCCACATGTGTGCCTGATGTCTCTGGAGGTCAAGAAAGATCATCAAAGCCTTTGGAAATGTAATTAAAGGTAGTTCTGAAGCACCATGTGAGTACTAGGAATTGAACTCAGTTCTTCTGAAAGAGTAGCAGTTGATCTTAGGTTCTAAACTATCACTTCAGCTACAGAAAATCACTTTTGAGTCCATCTTTGGGTGTGTGTGTGTGTGTGTGTGTGTGTGTGTG
This sequence comes from Sigmodon hispidus, assembly GCA_004025045.1. Taxonomy (NCBI): domain Eukaryota; kingdom Metazoa; phylum Chordata; class Mammalia; order Rodentia; family Cricetidae; genus Sigmodon; species Sigmodon hispidus. The sequence continues at coordinate 124,671 of PVIH01003814.1, forward strand.
TGTGTGTGTGTACTTAAACCTAATGTTGACATTGCTGTCTTCCAACATCATTCTCTTTCTTACTTGTGAAGGCAGAGAATCTCTCCAAATCTGGATGTTGTCAACTCTGGCTAGTTTACTTAGAAAGCTTGCCTTCTAAGCCACTGTCACTCTAGTGCTGGCATTTAGGCATTCTGCAAAATCAGTCTGGCTTCTGATGTGGTTTTGTTGATCCAAATTTACAGCAATTACTTTATTCACTGGGCTATTTTTCCAGACAAAAGCATTTTGAACTCTGAAGCACAGAGTTCCAATGATTCTAGATAAGCTCAAAATGTAATGAAATCAGTTTGGTAACCAATACCTAACTCTTATATGTTCCCCACCCCAGCAACATAGCCTGCAGTTTCTGTCTGTGTATTAAGGATGCAGAAGCATTGCTGAAGGACAGACTCTCTGAGAAGGGTAGAGAGACAGACAAGAGCACACAAGTTTTGCTCTTTCCTTTTTCTTCTCATATGAGATTTTACTTTTATGATGAAGTTCAAAATCACAAAACATCATAGTTATTCTCTTTTAGCCATTATCTCTTTTATTATTTGCTTAACAAATCATGGTGTAGAGTTGCGGAGGCAACAAATTTACATAGAACTTCTCTTTTACTGTGAAAGGCAGGAGTTGGGAAGAACAAAGCTTCTTTTGAATTTATCTAAAAGGATGTAGCAGCAGTAGTTTTGATTTTGTCTAAGTTGGTTATTTTCAAATGATTAAGAATCCTTATAATCAATAAATTGATCCCCAAGCAGGCAAATGCTGTCCTACACAGAGTGGGGAAACTCCAACTGATTTTCCTAGAGATTCATCAGTCAATAGGAAACAGATCTCCAGGAATCCAAAAAATGACTCTAGAGCAATTTTAGCAGCACCTTCTTTCTGATAGAGTAGTAGGATTAGCAATTCCAAAAGAAATAAATATGTAAAATGGCACTAGAAAGCCATGGAACTTATGGATAAAACAGAGATTATAAGGCTATTAAAATTTTATTGTGTTGTTATTGTTTTACCCATCAATATGCAACTCAAAAAATACTGATAGATATAGGGAATATGTCCCAAGTACAGTTTAAGTTACACAAAACTCACATTATCTTTAATAGTATTTTCCTTGGTTTTGTTTAGTTTTTCTGTTTCTCTATTTAGATTTTTATTGTTATTCCAAGAGCGGGTGAAGAGTTCAGAAATACACCTCTTTCTACTGTTGAGAGTCCCACAAACCACCAAAGTAACACCTATAACCTAGATGCAGAGACCTAATGCAGCCCCATGCTTGCTGCTTCAGTTTCTATGAGCCTATATGAGACCTGCTTAATTGATTTAGTTGGCTATGTTCTCATGATGTTCATTCCCTCTGACTCCTATGGTCTTTCATCCTCATCTTCTCCTGGGGTCCCCTAACTCCTAGGCATGAAACTTAATGGAAATCTACAGTTTAATCTCTTTCCCATATAATGTCTGGATATGTACCTCTTCACCAACTCTGATCTGCTATGGAAAGAAGCCTCCCTGATGATGACAACACAGAACTCCAATCCTATGTCTTTACACTCGCCAGTCTCTGTTTTCTAGCCATCCAGGCAGTATAGAATATGGGCTCCATCTCGTGGCTTCTGTCTCTATATAAAATATTTGTTGGCCACTCCAAAGGTAATAGAACACAGGAATAGAGGCTCCATGCAGGCACCATCTCCACCTCAATGAGCTGTGTGGGTGTTGTCCTCAGCGTGGGGCCCAGCTGTTATTTTTCAGAGTGCAACCACTGTCCTAGCATCAGGCTAGGTTGTTTAAGTATCTCTATTGGACTGCCTTGGCTAAAAGCTCAAACAAAAGCAAGCCAGTCCCACCACTAAAACTCTTCCTGGATCTAAGATGGCCAGTTCAGACTCCATATCCTCTGTTATCAGGAATCCTCACTAAGGTTGGGCTCATAGATTCTAGGAAGTTTCTATTACACTCAGTTTCCACACCACCATCACTAGAGTCCCAAATTCTAGCTATATTTCCCTGCAGCTGATTTTAAAGTCTTCAACAAATCCTTTTGTAATAAAATCAGTGTGTTGTAGTTGGAAAGACAGCACAATGTTCAAGAGTATTTGCTGATCTTACAGAGGATAAGAGATAAGAGTAAGGCCTCTTCTGGCCTTCACAGGCACTACAGTAATGCACACACACACACACACACACACACACACACAAAGATTTTAAAATACAAATAATAAGTATCTTTGCCTGTGAAGAAACATCATCAAATGTACTTTCTTAATTCAAATGGCCATCTCAATGTTCTTTAGATTTACATGATCACTTCTTTTTGATGTCATACTGCAGTACTCAAGACTTACCACAGAATCTATGGTCAATCATTTTGATCAGGTGGCTCTGCTCCAACCCTTTCATCCCTGAAGAAACCTTCTATGTACTTACTCTTTGTCAATAAAAGTATGAATTTATTAACCCTTCTCAAATTTCCTTGATGGTTCCCATTGTAAGAATACCTGAACTTTTTATTCTAGTTCATATAGTTTTAAATATATTTCATCTTTTACTTTGATTCTTCTTAACCGCACATTTTTATTATGGCCCATAATTAAATTCTTCAACCATAATCTTTCCCTAGGCTTCCTATTTATTGTAGCAAAAATTTTCTATCTCTAGAAATGTATGCTTCTGTTTCTATACAACACAGAGGAAAACTGAAGCATTATGTAGCACTAAACAGTTCATCTAGTTTACCTGTATTTATTTTCTCTTTGAAGAGTTTTGAAATCAATGGAAGCCATTCCAAAAGGAATCCCCTTTAAAAAGAGTTCTTAGAACTCTTAGGCTGGATAGCAATTGTTCTACTGAAGATTCTGTAGGAATGTCATGGTATCTGCAAATGTGGGTTGTTTGGCTATTAATCTTGACTTATGCCACCATTTTTCTTGCAAATTGCTAAATAAACATTGATAGTCTTGGCATCTCGCTATTGGAGTACAGCCACAAAATAGCATCTGAAATGTAGGCCCTGATGATAAAATGATGTATGGGTGGCACTCTGATGACTCCAACACTTTCTTTGTGAGAAAATTCATAATTTCTGTCAACCTGGAGGAACATTACTCATGATGATAGTTGGTCACTTATAAATTGTACAGGTGAAGAAAGTGAATCAATTGCTTCTTGAATTGCTAGAAAGCTAAGAATGTGTGGAGAAGTCATTTATTAGGTGTGTTTTGGGCAACACTGACGGTCTGGAATTGGATGCTCTCCAGAAAATAATTGCCTATTGACTGATAAAGTCAGAAAAAAACATGCAGTTATGGAGTTAAAGTTGGGATTAAAACCATTAGGATTTCATAAAGAAGGAGTGTTTTATCTCTAGTATTTAGAGTTTGTAAGGTATTTCCACAAGCATATCTTTGCGGAGTGATTAAGTTATTTTCTATACTACAAAGCCCATGTATTCTTGTCATTATATTAGTAGAAAAGCATATCTCTCTCTCTCTCTCTCTCTCTCTCTCTCTCTCTCTCTCTCTCTCTCTCTCTCTGTGTGTGTGTGTGTGTGTGTGTTGTTTGTAGCACAAATGTGTAAATATTGGGCATTAAAAGTAGATGTTGCTAATAATTTTCAATAACATCCTTCTGTACATATCACTCCTACGCCTCTGTTCAGCTTGTAAATCACACAACTTAATTCACTTTCTTTACTTAGATTATTTTGAGGAATGGTTCATGTATTCTCAGTTTTTTTCCTCTTTTCACAAAGAAAAAAAGTTCCACAAAATTAGCCTCTCTTTTAATTTATTCTAATAAATTTCCCCAAAAGAAGGTAACATCTCCCTCCCACTTTTCTTCTTCCAAACCAGCATGGAACCTTGAAGGTTTCAATCATTTCCTCTTCTATTTTCTATGTTTCAGAAAATGTCCACTAAGACCAAGACATGTAGTCTGAGAGGGATTTATTCTCTGACTTTTATTTCCTGTGCTTAAGCTTAAGCTATAGCAGAATCTACTTCAGTACACATTTTAGAGAATCCACCATAATGGACAGAGATCCTAAGATCCAAAATTAGGAGAAAAATTTAGCATCAAATGTCCTGATGAGACAAACTACTTTCTCTAGTACAGCAGCAACATTGACTTTCAAACTTTCATAATCATGTTTTTATTTGGTTTTTAACTACTAATTTTTATATTCTCATAATTGGAGTGAATCTTTTAAAATAGTTTTCACCTGGTTCTTAAGTCTGAATCTGCCAGGTTATTTTCTGTTACAAGGAAATATTTCAATTATGTTGTTTTTGAAGTCTTTCAAAATAGCTTTAAATCATCATTTCTTATATGGTACAATAGGTTGAGCCTAGTACCTTAAACAAATTCTTACATGTACATTTGTGCATTTCACTTATTTAATTATAGTATCAACCCTTGGAATCGTGAATGAATATTTATCTCTCATCTATTAATATTTTTGAACTTCACCATGTAGAGCACTTAGAAAAGTATTTTCCATTATGAAAGTTTATTATTTTTTTAGGGGGATGGGGTGGGGAGAAAATAACTTTGTGTATATACATCTGAATGGATAGTTGCAAAATGTAACTCTTCAGGATTTTCCATAAATCTCCAAAAATGCTCTTAAAATATATTTTACAATAAAAAAATAACAAGGCAGTAGCTAAAATCAACTGAGCACCTTCTGATAGCAAGTATGTCTCAAAGCTCTTTACAAATATCAGATCCTTTAATGTGGGAAACAAGCCTGTGAAAGCTAAAATGTTTTAGATGTGATGCAACTATGACAGAAAATGGTAGTGTAACACATTGAATATTATACTGGGAAATAGTAAATGGTCAGGAGCTTAAGCTTGTGCATTCTGAGCCCTTTCTTTCCATGTTCTTCACTAAAGGACACTGTCTTCTATCCAGTAGAGAAAGAACATGGGACTTTTAAATAAGGAATAAGTGTGTCTCATTCTTAGCTGCTTTCATTTCATATCCTTGTAAAATCTTCCAAACCTTTGGTTTTTAGTTTCATGAATCTTTAAAATGCTAATCACTCCCTTACAACTAAATAATCCAAAGCTTTAATAAGGCAGTAGGGGTCAGATTTATTGTGATTAACATAAGTGTACTGTGTTTCAGTCTTGTTAGAGAAAGAGCAAGCTAGAGCATTTTGTTACAGGATAGTTTCTGTTAAAAAATGACTAAAATCTCCATCCTGTCTGAAATGTTGCTATCTGTAATATCTTGATTGATTTCTTCTTTAACTTTTATTGTTTGTTCTTATTGTAGGTAGTGATGGGTTTCCTTAAGATGGTTGCTTTCATTTGTATTATGTACTTTGACCATGTTTCTCACTCGTTATTGGCCTTGTTTAAGCTCTCTCCTTTCCTCTCCTCTCCTACTCATCTCCATCTACAGTCTAGGCAATCTACTTTCTGCTTTAGTGTTATATATGGATATATGTATCTGATTTCATGTCTCTGTAAAACCCAAATTGAGGACCAAAAATAAGAGAAAACATGCAGTACTTGTTTCTCAGAGTCTGGCTTCTTTTGCTGTGGTGATGGTCACAATTGCATTCATTTTGTATAAAATGACATGATGTTATTCTGCTTTATGGTTGACTAAGTTCCCAGGGTGTGTGTGGGGGGGGGATTGTGTGAGAGAGAGAAAGAGAGAAGAGAGAAGAGACAGAGAGACAGAGAGAAGACAGAGATAGAGAGCTGGGACAAATTTTAACTCTGGTTTTAGGAACTTCCCTACTGATTCCCATAGTGTTTGGGCCAGTGTATAGCTTGATTAACATCATACAACAGTTTCCATCTCACTTTTCTATACCAGCCTTTATCTTTTAGAATGACATCAGTTAATGCTAGTGAATGTTTTTAATATGTTCTTGAATCCATTTTGCAATATTTTAGTAAAAAATTATTGTATCTAAAGACATTAGAATAATTGGTCTATAGTACTCTGTTTAGATTGTTGTATTCTTATCCATTTTTGGCTTAAGAGTAGAGCTGACTAGGTAAAAGTGTTTTGATAACATCCCTTCCTTCCTATTATACAGAATACTTTGAGTGTCATCGATGTTAATTCTTTAAAAGTCTAATAGAATTCAATAATGATTATATCTGCCCCTGGCCTTGCTATTTAATCATTGCCTCATTCTTATTGTTTAATATAGGTTTGCTTAATTTTGTTTATAATGTTTGGTTTAATTTTGTAAGGTTATATGTATCCAGAAGCATGCAATTTTTCTAAATTTTTCACTTAATAGAAATATGCCTTTTCAGAGTAATTTTTGTTGATTCTGTTGTTATTTTTATCTATTGTGATGTTTCCATTTTTTATATAATTTTATTATTTATGTCTTTTATTTCTTTCATTTAGTACAGTTAATTAGAATTGGTCAATCTTATTTATCTTTTCAAATATTCAACTGTGTTTTGACAATTCTTTGTGTTGTTCTTCATGTTTAAACTGCACTCATGTTTACCATTATCTTTCTTATATTTTGTGTCAACTATTTCTAAGTTTTACTTTTTCTAACATTTTTTAAAGCCTCAAGTTGACTTATGAAGTTATTATTTGAAATATCTTTATCTACATTGGCATTTGTATTTATAAACTTCCCTCTTAGAACTGTTTTCTTTGAATATTACAGACTCTGATATGTTGTGTTTCCATTTTTACTAATACATGTAGAATTAGCATATATTACATTTATATTATATATATTAAATATTATAGTATAATATATTATAAAATATTGCATATATTATAATAAACATGTATAATAAAAATAAATATTTTACATATGCATAAATGACAATGCATTTATTTATTTATATTTTGTACATTGACAATTTTAAATTAAAGCTATTTATATAGAATGATATATTTCTAAGGAAGGAGAAGGCAAGGAGTCAAATTAAAAATCATGTATACATCGTGCTTAAAGTGTACCAGTTTAAGCATTAAGGGAATACTGCATATACTATACAACAACTAAATTTACATATTTCATATAATCCATAATACTAGGGTGGAAAGAGTAAATTGCATACATAGAAGTATTGTTAACTCTAGAGATCTCATCACAACTACAATTTATATATCTTTGGTATGATCCTATAACAGAGCCATTCACTTGACAAACTAGAGACCTCTGGACACTAGTTTAATGTTTGTGACCTATCTTCTCAAAAATGAATAATTCTATGCAGTCACTGGGTCATTCAAATGAACAAAGAGAAACTCATTAAAATATATTAATGAGAATTCTCATGTTGATAATTGAGAGTGAGGCTGAAATTCATAATTCCAAAACTAAAGGGGTTCCAAACAATGAAAAAACATCTTAACTATATTTCTCCCTCAAAAATGCTTTGAAGAGGAGATTTATTGTATAATATTTCAAGCAGAGGCCACAGGAAGTATGTATCAATTCCCATTCCCAACAAACAATATTTCTTTCATTTATGATTCATGAAGAATTCATACTGAAACTACATGGCTCATAGAAGAGCTGCATTTTCTTCTGTGAAAAAGGGCAGATATTCCTTTAACAGAACTCCTGGTGATCATATCCATAATGGCGCTATCATGAAGGGTTTTTGAGGAGATCTGGAGGATAACTGAGAAACTCAAGATGCTAGCTCTTTCCTACCATGACTGGCTTCCATTATTTTACACCCAAGCTGTTGACCTTTTCACTCTCCTTTTCTTAAGCTGTGGCACCAAAGGGATTATGCATCCAAACAATTTTAGAGAATCTTTTTACTGAGAGAAAAGTATGGGGCTTAAATTTATTGAATACTGCTGCATTTAACCTATTTAATTGGAACACGTTAATTGGATCTAATTGCAAAGTTGTTTTAATTGGAAAATCAGGCATTACACTGCTATTGGTGTGCATGATTAAACAGAATGACTGGGGTCACCAGCAGATTGTGTAAGATTTATGCCTATGATTGATTAAGTATGAAAGTTAATCAATTTAATTTATGAGACTGATGTTTTTTCTTGCTTTTTGAAATTGCCTGTTTCTATCTTATTTTGATCAAGACATTGTGTGTAGAATGTCAACTAAACTACAGTAGCACTTCAATTTGTTTATTTTGGTATAATGATGTGTTTATTCCTGATCTAAGTAATTTTAACATGGCTTTTGTGTCACTAATTAAGATTTTCAAGTTACTGGAGATAAAATTAGATTTTCTATTAAGAAAATTTAATTTTCTCAGGGAAATAATTCAGGCAACATGGGAAACTTAACCTATTAGTTCCATTAGTGGAGTTGATGGTTTATTGCCTTAAAACATATGCCAAGCAGCTTCAGGAACAAAGGTGTCCTTTCTTAATCATCTCAGTGTCAATATGCTTAATAAATTTCAATGATGATGCTGATATTTATAACAATAATGAGATGATGAGGAACATTCAGATGGTACTTATTATGTACCAGGAATTGTTCTAAATTCATTAAATATAATAACTAATTTAATACCTTAAATTATGTAAGTGTATTTCTTTCTGGAAACCTCATCTTATCAAGTAGTAGCAATTTCTTGTGTTGGATACTGCCTACCACACAGATGCAGACATATATGCTTGTCACTGCAAGGTCAAATCACTGACTCAGGTCAGATACATAAGTATATGTATTTGATAAGGTATTATATTTAAATTGATTGTACTGACCTCATTTGTGTGTTTGAATATATTTGTTCCATCATTCAGGGGTCTCCAGAGGAAAATAAAGCAATCAGAGGACATTTATTTGGTTTTGAGCTAGCTTCCTGGGAAGGGGGGTGATGCCTTCCTGTGGATCTAAACTAATGTCTTCTCTCATTCTACTTACCAGTAAGAGATGTCAGCATATTTAAGGGCTTTGTTTACAGAAATGGCTCATATGACTGTAGTGCTGTTGGAGCATTCAATACTTCCACCAAAACCTCAAGGCTGGGAAACAGGTAGTAAGTAATTCTGTGGTTTGAGTTTGTAAGCTTTTTGGCACTTCCAAAAGCTATAATTTAGGATACAGGCTTACAGTAGAATTTATTTCTTCCTCTAAAACTTTGGATTTGTTCTTACCCTCTTTACATGATTAGACAGGGTCTGACTTCTCTACAGAAGATGACCACTTATACATTAAAGACCAAGAAGTGGCTGCTGGTGAAAAAGTCATATAGGGTCCCAGTTCTGGGACCAGGTTCTGTCTATGGTGTGTGTATCAACACACTCCTTAGCAGACAGGAATAGACTTTGGCTGTGAGAGTTCCTCCAGCTGCTACTAAAACAAGGGAACTTGCACGACCACCCAGACTCCAACTGCATCAACAGAGAAGGACTGAGGACTTTGAAATCCAGACTCAGTCTCACCCAGAGGTGAGGTGAGGTCAGCAGGCCCCAGCACCAGAATCCCTGCCAGGAAAAGTTGTATTCTGGTTCCAGTTCTGGGACCAGGTTCTGTCTCTGGTGCATCTCTCCACAAACTCCTTAGCAGAAAGGAATAAAGTTTAGCTGTAGGGGGCTCATCCAGCTGCACCTAAAAGAGGGGGCATCGCACAGGGACCCCACCCTCAACTGCATCAGCAGGGAAAGACTAAGGACTTGAAATTCAGACCCCTGCCTAGAGCAAAGTCAGCGACTGAGCAGACCCCTTGATCTGAGGCAAAAGGAAACACACAAGCCCTCTTGCCACAACTCACGAGGAGCCATCTAATCATGAACCACTGAAGCCATGGACAGATGCCAGGGCAAAAATATATGTAATAATATAAAGAACAAAAAGGTAACTCCAGAAGAAAGTGATGGTTCTACAGCTACAAGACTTGAACAGAGCAATGAAGAGGAAGCAGAAGGAAGCAACAAAAAAATAACTTTATGAAGATCATTGAAGCCCTCAAAGAAGATATGAAAAAATTCCCTTTAAAAAATAGAAGAAAATACAACCAAAAAATTGGAAGAGATAAAAAAATCTTTTTTAAAAAAAAGATTTCTTTTAAAATAAAAGAAACATGCCAGAAACTAAAAACTGAAATAGAAGCAATAAAAAAGTCACAAAATGAGGCAAAGACAGAAATAGAAAACCTGACGAAGAAAGCTGGAACAACAGATAGAAGCATAACCAACAGAATACAAGAGATGGAAGAGATAATCTCTGAAGTGGAAGACTCAGTAGCTCAAATAGATACATCAGTCAAAGAAAATACTAAAACCAAAAAGCCATAGCACAAAATGTTCAGGAAATCTGGGACACCATGAAAAGACCTAACCTGAAAATAATAGGAATAGAAGAAGGAGAAGAATACCAGCTCAAAGGCACAAAAAATGTATTCAATAAAATCAGAGAAGAAAACTTTCCTAACTTGAAGAAGAAAATGCCTATAAAGATACAAGAAGCTTACAAGAAGCCAAGTAGATATGATCCCCCAAAAAAGTCAGCACGCCACATAATAATCAAGCCACAAAGCATACGGAACAAAGAAAAAATTTTAAAGCTGCAAAAGAAAAGGGCCAACTTACCTATAGGTAAGTTTATAAAGGCAGACTCATCAGAATAACTCCCGACTATTCAATGGAAATGATGAAAGCTAGAAATACATGGTCGCAAGTTATACAGGCACTAAAAGTACATAGCTGCCAAACTAGAATATTATACCCTGAAAAATTATGAATCACCACAGATGGAGTAACAAGATATTTCATGTCAAAGTCAGACTGAATCAATATCTATCTACCAATCCAACACTACCAATATCATTAGAGGGAAAACTTCAACCTAAGGATCCCAGAAACACCCATGAAACCACAAACAATTAATAATCCCACAGAAGAATACACCAGAGAAAGGAAATACAAACAAGTTACCACCAAAACTAGCAGGAAATATCAATCAGTGGTCACTAATATCCCTTAATATCAATGGACTCAACTCACCTTTAAAAAGACAGACACTAACACGATGGATAAAACAACAGAAGCCATCCTTCTGTTGTGTAAAACAAACACACCTTAACCACAAAGACAGACACAGGCTCAGAGTAAAGGGTTAGGAAAAGATTTTCCAGTCAAATAGTCCTAACAAACAAACTGGGGTTGCCATCCTAATATCTAACAAAATAGGCTTTAAGCTAAAAGCAATTAAAAGGGACCAAGTTGGTCATGACTCATTCATCACAGGAAAAATTGGTCAAGAGGAGATTTTAATCATGAATATTTATGCCCCTGATATAAGGGCACCTACTTATGTAAAAGAAACACTGCTAAAGCTCAAATAGTGGGAGACTTCAATACCCCACTTTCAATGCTGGATAGATCAACCAGACAGAGACTCAACAGAGAAATAAGGAGTCTAATAGAGGTGATGATGCAAATAGATTTAATAGATATCTAAAGAAGCTTCCACCCAAATGCAAAGAAATATACATATTTCTCAGCTCCTCATGTAAGTTTTTCAAAAACTGACCACATTATTGATCATAAAGCAAATATCAACAGATATAAAAAATTAAAAAATAATCCCTTGTAACATATCAGACCACCAGGGCCTAAAGAAAGATTTCAACAACATCAAAAATCACAGAAAGCCTACCAACTCATGAACACTAAAAATCACACAGCTGAACCACCTCTGGGTCAAGGAAGAAATGAAGAAAGAAATCAAAGTCTTCCTAGAATTTAATGAAAATGAATCCACAATGTATCCAAACTTTTGGGACACAATGAAAGCAGTCTTAAGAGGAAAATTCATAGTGCTAGATGCCTATATGAAAAACCTAGAGAAATCCAACACTAGAAAACTAACAACTCAACTGAAAGCCTTAGAACAATTAGAAGCAAACTCACCTAGAAGGAGTAGACAGCAGGAAATAATCAAACTTAGACCTGAAATAAATACAATTAAAACAAAATGAACAATACAAAGAATCATTGAATCTAAGAGTTGTTTCCTTGAGAAAGTCAACAAAATAGATAAGCCCTTATCCAAACTAATCAAAAAGCAGAGAGAGAGAGAGAGAGCCCAAAACAACAAAATCAGAAATGAAAAGGGGAACATAACTACAGACCCCCCAGGAAACCCAGAAAATTAACAGATCTTACTTCAAAAAACTATACTTGAAAAAAAAAAAAAACTAGAAGAAATGGACAGCTTTCTGGACAGGTACCATTTACCAAAATTAAATGAAGAACAGATTAATAACCTAAACAGGCCTATAACCCTTAAGGAAATTGAAGCTGTCATTAAAAGTCCCTTCAAAAATAAAAGCCCTGGTCCAGATGGTTTCAGTGCAGAATTCTACCAGAGATTCAAAGAAGAATTACTACCATTACTCCTCAAACTGTTTCACACAGTAGAAACTGAAGGAATATTGCCAAATTCCTTTTATGAGGCCACAATTACCCTAATACTCAAGCTGCTCCAAGACACAACAAAGAAGAATTACAGACTAACTTTCCTCATGAATATTGATGCTAAAATTCTCAACAAAATTTTGGCAAACCGTATACAACAAGATATAATAAATATCATCCTCCATGATCAAATGCTTCATCCCAGAAATGCAAGGATGGTTCAACCTATGAAAAACCATGAATGTCATCCATCATATAAACAAACTGAAGGAAAAAAACCCAAATGATCTTACACTTAGATGCTGAAAAAGTCTTTGACAAAATCCAACACTCCTTTATGACAAAAGCCCTGGAGAGATCAGGAATACAGGGAAAATATTTAAATACAACAAAGGCAATTTACAAGAAACAGACAGCAAACATTAAACTAAATGGAGAAATACTCAAAGCAAGCCCACTAAAACCAGAAACTAGACAAGGATGTCCTCTCTCCCCTTATCTACTCAATAGAGTTCTCGAGGTTTTAGCTAAAGCAATAAGAGAATGAAAGGAGATAAAGGGGATAAAAATTGGAAAAGAAGAAGTGAAACTATCTCTATTTGCAGACGATAAGATTGTATACATAAGTGACCGACAAAATACTCCCAAGAAACTTCTATGGCTGATAAACACCATCAGCAATGCAGCAATGTACAAGATTAACTCAAAGTAATCAGTAGCCCTTCTATACACTAAAGATAGAAGGGCTGAAAAAGAAATAAGGGAAACATCACCCTTTATAATAGCTGTAAATAGTATTAAATACCTTGGAGTAACTATAAGCAAAGAAGTAACAGACCTATGAAAAAAAATTTAAATCACTAAAGGAAGAAATTGAAGAGGATATCAGAAAATGGAAGGCTCTCCCATGTTCCTGGATAGATAGGATCAACATAGTAAAAATGGCAATTCTACCAAAAGCAATCTAAAGATTAAATGCACTACCCTTCAAAATCCCAACACAATATTTTGTGTACCTTGAAAGAACAGTTTCATCTGGAATAATAAGAAATCCAGGATTGTCAAAACAATTTTGCTCAACAAAAGAACCTCAGGAGGCATCACCATCACTGACTTCAAGTTATACTATAGATCTACAGTAATAAAAACAGCCTGGCACTGGCATAAAAATAAACTTATGGATCTATGGAATAGAACAGTGGGTCCAGACATTAAACCAAAATCCTATGAATCCCTGATCTTTGACAAAGAGGCCCAAAATATTCAATGGAAAAAAGATAGTATCTTTAACAAATGGTATTGGCATAGCTGGATGGTAGTGTGTAGAAAAATGCAAATATAACCAATCCTGTCACCCTGCACAAAACTCAAATCCAAGTGGATCAAAGACCTCAACATAAACCCAGCCACTTTGAACTTGATAGAAAAGAAAGTGGGAAATACACTTCTACGAAATGTCACAGTTAACCACTTCCTAAATATAACACCAGTGGTACAGACACTAAGATCAACAACAAGTGGGATCTCCTGAAGCCGAGAAACTTCTTAAACCCAAGGACACTGTCAATAGGACAAAACGACAGCCTACAGAATGGGAAAGTATTTTCCTCAAGCCCCACAAGTGATGGAGGATTGATCTCTAAGATATATAAAGAACTCAAGAATCTAGAGCCCAAAAGCTTGAATAACCCAATCAAAAAATGGGGTTCAGATCTAAAAAGGGAATTCTCAGCAGAAAAATTACAAATGGCTGAAAGGCACCTGAAAAAGTGCTCATCATGTTTAGCCATCAGAGAAATGCAAATCAAAACATCTTTGAGATACCACCCGACACCTGTTAGATTGGCTAAGATAAAACACACAGATGACAGCCTATTGTGGAGAGGTTGTGGAGTAGGGGAACACTCCTCCATTGTTGGTGGGAGTGTATACTTGTTCAGCCACTCTGGAATGCACTATGGTGGTTTCTCAGAAAACTGAGAATCAATCTCCCCAAGGACCCATTAATACCACTTCTGGGTGTATACTCTAAAGATGCACAGTTGCACTCCAAAGGCATTAGCTCAACTATGTTGATAACAGCATTATTCATAATAGCAAGAATCTGGAAACAATCTAGATGTCCCTCAATTGCAGAATGGATTAACAAACTGTGGTACATGTACACAATGGAGTACTACTAAGCAGCTAAAAAAAATGCTATCCTAAAATTTGCAGGCAAATGGATGGATTTGGAGAATATCCTCCTTATCGAGGTACCACAAACCCAGAAAGATAAACAGGGGATGTACTCACTCATTACTGGGCTCTAAACAACAACAACAACAAAACAAAGACAAACAAACATAATAAAAAGCAAAGTATGCCCAAGCTACAAACCACAACTACTGAACATCTTGGGATTGGAAACACCTTAGACTGACTCCTTGGATCCCACTCCCTCTATTGGAACACCTGATTCAGTCTTGATGTTGGGGGGAGAAAACTGAATTTGCCAAGAGTGAAGGCTGAGCTAAGCAATATTGGGACCTTGAAACCTTGGGACTGCCTGCCCATGGGGGGGATGGGGAGATGTTGAGAAGAGAGAATGACCTGATGTGGTGGGAGGGCAAAGGGACCTTAAATAATAGGATAGAAAATGTGACTTCTATATTCATAATAATAAAAAAGGAGAAAACAGAGATATAAGCATAAAAAAATTCATATAATGATGCACTGAGAAAAAGTGGGTATTGTAGTCCAGGGAAGCTTACATGTAAAACAGCCATCACCCAAGTGTGAATGAACACAATATCAAATCAGCAATTGTCCTCACAATGCATATCATTTACTAAAATGGTAATCTGTAGATATTTTTCTGTGGTTAAATAAAAATACTTATAACTTAATGACAACTTGCAGTGTTACACAAAATGGTAACAGATGTTAGCATTTGGCTTACTGAAAAACTTTTCTGGTCTCTTTACTTCCTTACACATCAGTTTTCCAAACTCACTATTTGAAGTTCATCTTTCTAAGTTTTGTAACAAAAAGCAGAAAAAGATGTTTACACAAAATTAACTTATTTCCCTTCTCTAAAAAGAACAGATATTGGCATACAGATTCTTTCTTTTTTGTCTAAACTACAAAAAATTAACCTTAGTAAGTCACTAATCATAGGCAAGTATGAAGGCAAAATTTAGCATATTAAGGAATGTATGGAAGGCTGTCGTTTGTCTTATTGACTGTGTCCTTGGCTTTACAGAAGCTTTCAGGAGGTCCCAGTTATTGATTGTCATTCTTAGTGTCTGTGTTACTGCTGTTATATTTAGGAAGTGGTCACCTATGCCAATGCATTGCAGTATACTTCCCACTTTCTTTTCTATCAAGTTCAGTGAAGCTTGGTTTATGTTGTGGTCTTTGATCCACTTGGATGTGAGTTTTGTGCAGAGTGAAAGGCTTGGATCTATTTGCATTTTTCTACACACTACCATCCAGCTATGCCAACACCATTTGTTAAAGATACTATTTTTTTTTCATTGAATATTTTGGGCCTCTTTGTCAAAGATCAGGTATTCATAGGTTTTTGGGTTAATGTCAGGATCTTCAGTTCGATTCCATTGATCCACATGTCTGTTTTTATGCCAGTACCAAGCTGTTTTTATTACTGCAGCTCTATAGTATAACTTGAAGTCTGGGATGATAATGCCTCCTGAGGTTCTTTTGTTGAGAAAAATTGTTTTGCCAATCCTGGCTTTCCTGTTATTCCAAATAAAATTGAGTATTGTTATTTCAAGTTTGTAAAAGATTGTGTTGGGATTTTGATGGGAAGTACACTGAATCTGTAGATTGATTTTGGTAGAACTGTCATTTTTACTATGTTTATCCTATCTCTCCAGGAACATAGGAGAGCTTTCCATTTTCTGATATTCTCTTCAATTTCTTTCTTCAGTGATTTAAGATTTTTGTCAAATAGAAGTGTTACTTTTTTGATTATCATTACTCCAAGGTATTTAATGCTATTTGCAGCTATTATAAAGGGTACTGCTTCCCTTATTTCTTTTTCAGCCCTTTTATCTTTAGTGTATAGGAAAACTACTGATTTCTTTGAATGAAGCTTATATCCTGCTACATTGTTGAAGGTGTGAAATAGAAACTAGCAAGCTGAAGAAAATGCTCAGTTCTACTCTAAGACAGAATTCCTTTTAATTCTCTCAATAAATCACAGGGGAAAACAATAAGATTTTTTTTAAAAAAAATCCCTACAAGATATATTTCCTCAGCCTTTTGACTATTTCTTCTTTTTGTTGGTACCTGTCCATGATCTGAACTAAATTTTTATATGATTTAGTTAAAAATGTTGTGCTCATATTTGTTGGATATGTGAAGTAAATATCTAAAATTGAGACATCAATTTTTAAAAAGTAGTGTCTTTATATCAAATCCAAAAGAATTTTAAAGAATTCACACTCACATGAGTGCATACTATATTAGTCAGATATCTCTAGAGTAACAGACTTAAAAAATAAAATCTTCCTATATAAAAAAGAGAATTTATTGGATGAATTTTTAAACACTGATCCAACTAATGAAGCTATGTCTAACTGTAGTTGCATGAATTCGGGTTGTATAAAATGAGACTCAGAGCCAAATATCAGAGTAAGGCTGAAATACCAGAGAGAGAAAGCACCACAGTCAATTCTTTCCCAGCTGTCTTGCAACTGCCTCAGCCTAACACATGATTGCTTCTGCCTCTGCTGAGTTTCTACAAGCCTTATATACCCTATCCCATAAAGGTTAGGATTAAAGGCGTGTAGGCTTGAACTCACAGAAACAGAAGAAATTCTGTCTCTGGAGTTATGGGATTAAGGGTGTAGGTCACCACACCTGGCTTTCCCTGTGCTGGGATTAAAGTTGTGTGTGATTGACTCTCAGCTGTTTATTCTTGTATTCAAGGATCAAGAATTTCCTGAGCTGTCTGCCTAGAATTTGTCTGTGTGCTTCCTCTGATATTTCATGTCTTATTAAATATCTGGCAAATATCCACAGCTAACTATGAATGGAAGGTCCTGAAATCCAGCAGTTGTTGGGTTTAAGAGGTTGGATATCTCAGCTGATCTTCAGCAAATTCCAGAATCCTGAAGGAGTGGACATGCTATTGAAATAAGAGCAAGCTAACAAAAAGAGGGCATTTTCTTCTTCTGGGCCTTTTATAAATTCTGCCATAAGCAAATGGAAGCAAATCTTTGATTCTACTGTGTCACTAGGGGTGATAATGAGTGGAACTATTTCCTTTTCCACCCCTTTATTCATGGACTCAGTCTTCACTATGGGTGAAAACAAAATTGTATCCTATGTTGGAAGCTGATTCAAAACATATACTGCTTCTTGTCCTATATATTCCTGCATATACTGGTAACTCTGAACCATTGCTTCAAGCTGATGCCACCTAATTGGCACTCTGTGTCGCCAAAAGTCAATTATATCTTTCTATTTGAATGGGAACTTCAGGATGATGGGGAACATGATAAGACCATTAGATTCCATGATTTTGGTCTACTGTTTCAACTTTCTGGCTGTGAAGTGAATTTCTTGGTCAGAAGCCATACTATATGAAATATAGTGATGATGGAATGGATAAGTCATTTTGTAAGTCTATGGTGGTTTTGGCAGAAGCATCATATGTAGAAAAGACAAATCCATAATCAGAATAAATATCTACTCCAGTAAGGATATAGCATTGTCTTTTCTATAGAGAAAAGTGGTCCAATGTATTCAACCTGCCACCTGGTTGCTGAAAGTTCACCCAAGGAATGGTGCTATATCCCTATATTTGGGGCTCAGTGTTGGTCTCTGCTTTTGGCAGATCTAGCACTCAGTATCAGCTGTAGGCAGGTCAGTATTGGTGGGTGACAGACTTGTGGTTGACCCCATGTATAAATCCTGTTTCTGCCCTCATGGCTACTATGTTCATGAGCCTATTGAGCAATGACAAATTGCTGGTAGAAAGGCTGAGTGCTCACATAATATGACCTCCTATCTACTTCATTACTGAACTCCTTTTCAGCTGAAGTCACCTTTTGATGAGCATTTAGATGGGACATAAGTACTTTCACATCCTTCAACCATTTGGAGAAATCTGTTCACATACTTCTCCAGATGTCTTTCTCAGCTACCCTCCAATCATATTCTTTTCTGACCATTCAATCAACCCATTAGCTGCAGCCCATGAATTAATGAACAACTGCATACCTGAACATATTTTCTTTCAAATAAAATGTATTTTCAGGTTTACTGCATGAATTTCAGCCCACTGAGAATATATTCCTTCACCACTGTCTTTTAGGGTTGTCCCAGAAACTGTCTGTCTACTTCTGAGTGGTATCTATATAACTTGTAGAATCATCAAGAAACCAGGCCCCACTCTTCTCTTCCTTGGCCAACCAATCATAGGACATCCCATGAGGTGCATGTTTGGCAACAGACAGCATCATAAGAGGGTAGAAACCATAAGTATTTGGGGCAACTTCATGTAACTTCTTTGTGCCTTCAGCATCTGTACAAGCCCAAACACATATATAGCACTTCCATTTGATAATAGATTGCTGCTGTACACCTCCTTCTTTATGAGTTGGTGGGTCAGATAACTCAGCTCACGGTCATCAGCTCAGGTCACATAGCAATTTGCAGCCCATTGTCAAATGTTCAGTTTCCACTAAGGTTCAATAGCAGGCCAAAGGCTCTCTTTCAAAGAGAGAGTAGCTATGTGTAGATGATGGTAGAGCCTCACTCCAAAATCCAAATTTTATTCTCTGTTATTCACCTATCGGGACCTGACAAGGGCCCAGAACATTACCACTATCTGCCACTGACACCTTATGTATGATAGAGTCTGCTGGAGCTTATGGTCTAAGTGGTAAAACAGCCTGCACAGCAGCCTGGACCTGTGTTGATTATCCTTCTCTTGCTCCAGGTATCACACAAAACTAGTAGCTTTCCAAGTAATTTAATACATACCCTGGAATATATATCCTAGAGTAACATACCCAAGTAAGGAATGCACTGTCTTTAGACTTCTAATAGTCCTACTAAACATTGTGCTTCTCCTTGGTGGTAGAAGGGGCCAGATAAAATAACTTATTCTTCACCTTAGAAGTAGTAGCTATGTATGCCCCACACCATTGAACTAAAAATTTCATTGAAGTTGAAGGTCCTTCAATTTTGGTTGGATTTATTTCTCATCTCTGATACACATATGTATTGCTATTAAGTGCAAAATGTTTCCTACATCCTGTTAACTTTGTCTAATCAGCATAATGTCCTCAATATAGTGAACCAAGGTGGCAATTGTGGAGAGACAGATGATCAAAATAACTTTACCAAGTTGTGACACCAGGCTAGAGAGTTAATATATGCTTGAGGTAAAATTGTAAAGATATATCTAGATGACATCTAGTTGCTCCTGGTGGTTCTTAGGGAAACATTGCAGGGCTGAGGTGGGGTTACATCTTCTGCTGAGACTACTTCAAATGAGATGAGCCCTTGAGAATATAGATGTTCAAAGGCATCAGCTTTAATGAGGTCCTCAAGTGCATCTCATCACAAGTTATAAGATTTCATTTTTTAACAATAAATGTCTTTAATTAACCAGCAACACACTGTGAGGCTGTGATTTAAATTCTGTTGAAATTCAGTCAACTTTATAGTAAGGGTTTGCTTTTCTGCAATGTGAGCCCTGTGGGTACTAGTGAGGAGATTCTCTTCCAGGTCACACTTAGAAATCTTTAGACAGTTTATGCATATATTAAATCAATCATTTTTATCACTGATTTCATTGTTACCCTTGTCCTACACCATATTATAAGATAATAAATGTTGACTATTTTTAACCTGAGCCATTTCTCTTTTTTGTAGTTTTATAAATTAATCCAGAGATTCTAGAAGCAACTGAACAGCATCATCATTTTCCTTGTTTTTCTAAAAATTGTCTAGCATTTTATATACATAACCAAAAAAATCAGTTGCCTCTCAGCATTGGTAAATCTAGATAATCAAATAAATGTGTTAATCTGCTTGAATTTGTAAAATAATTTACACCATAGGCTTTTAGTAAACTGTAAACTTAACAGTGAAGCTTCAGTAAGTGAGGAGACTTTGATACTTGCAGATGCTAGCAAATTGAAAAGCCTGTTCAGATACTTAAAATATTCATCCTTATACTTATATTGCTCTAGAACAACTTCTTGAACCAAAACTTATATTAGCAGGGAGTTCTCTAGAGTAACAGAACTTATAGAATAAATCTCTCCATATATATGTAAATGTAATTTATTAGAGTGATTTACTGTTACCTAATCTAACAATGGCTGCCTAAGAATGGAAAGTCCAAGAATCTAGTAGTTGTTTCATCTATGAAGCTAGATGCCTTAGTTAGTCTTCAGTATATGCCAGAATCTTAAAAATTAGGCTCTAATGCCAGTGAAGGAATGGACTTTGTATCAAGAGTGAGAGCAAGCAGAAAACAAGAGGGAGATTCACTCTTCCATGTCCTTTATATATGCTGCCCACTGAAAGTGTGGTCCAAATTAAAGGTGGATCTTCCCACTTCAGAGATCTGGATTTAGTTAAGAAGTCCCACACAGGCATGCCCAAGCATTTGAATTAATTACAAACATTGTCAAGCTGACAACCTAGAGTACCCATCATCTGACTGCATGAGCACATACATGTGTGCACATAAGAAAATCCACCACTCTTACAAGAACAAACAAACATCATCTATTGTTCTTAGCTTTTTTCTATTCCTGTTTCCATCTAACTGACAGAAGAGCATGAACAATCCAAGAGAACATTCATATTTCAATGCACATAAGTAAAAGAAACACTGTTTTTTGGTGGAAAATCAAAAGAAAAGATATAACAATACTTTACTTGATTTGTGTATTTGTGTGATTCAACCTCCCCTGTGTGCAGGTTCACATGTAAGGTAATGATGTGAAGGTTAGAAGACATCCCAAGCTATAATTATTTATATTCCATTACATTTGCTTTGTGAGATACTGTCTCTCATTGGTCCAGCAGTCACCAAATAGGTTAATTTTGTTGACCTGTGAGCCTTAGAGAGCCACTTGCTTTCTCCTTTTCATTGCTGCCTTTGGGAGTGCAATATTGGGAAAGCTACAGAATGAGGTCTCACACTGGGACACTACATGGCTTTAAGCTTATAAAATTATATGACAATTCTAGTAGTCTCAAATTTTGTTTTAAATACATACAAGTAAGCATGTATATATGATACAAGATAATAAATGAAAAATCAATATTTTGACCAATAATGTTCCCTATCCTGAGAAATAAACTAAGTATAACTTGCCATTTCCATGTGCTGTTTTTCAGGTTTTTGGTTTCTGCCTTCATTATTTAAAAGGTCATGAACTCATTGTCAGGCAGGTGGCAGCCAGCCTGTGCTATGTACCATGGAGATGTTACCTGAATGCATAAATCAACATACACACATCTAGGGAATTTGTGTGTGCTTTCCTGTCTGGGGCCTCTCTTAAATTAAAAGAAAAGCATGTCATTACTGGGACTGTTGTTCAGAAAAGTAGGAGCATCACAAAGCTGACAAATGTTTTCCCTGATAAAATGGACAAGAAATCCAATTGACTGTACATCCCACCACCCATTATTGCTCTCTAACAAAAATATCCAATTAATTAAACAATAATTTACATTATTTTTACAGCATATGAAGATAGATCCAAATCTGCATAGATATAGATATATCTACCTAAGAGAAAAAGCAAAAACAAAAAAAAACAAACTATAGACCAGGGCACTATTATCATTGGCTGAGAAGGTTAATGCCACACTTTCACCCCAGCACTCAGGAGGCAATAGTAAGTTGATCACTGTAAGTTTGAAGCTTACATTATCTTTATAATGAGTCCTAGGCCAGCCAATGATACAAAGTGAGACCATATGTCAAACAAACAAATAAAACCTTGTTTTTCATAGAAAATGTGACAAACCATTAAGTATTTTATAACAAGGCTGAGAGATGTCTTAGTATCTAAAGGCTCTTGTGGCCAAGTCAGGCTTCCTGAGTTCCACCCTGTAGATTCATATTATGACAAAAGGAAAGCCAATTCCTGCATGTTGACCTTTGATCTCTAACATGTATTTGTGTCATATGCTTATGTATTTACATGTACACCCACTTACACATACATTACACACACAATGAATTTTAAAATCAGTTCATTGCAATATGTTTAATAGCAAACTTACAATATGTGTAGAATTGTGGTGAACAATGCAGTAACTAATAAACATGGCTCAGAAGAATTTAAACTATGACTAGATCAAGTTTAATATGCACTGAAAGGTGAAATGCTCACTAGACTTTGAGCTTTTGTGAAATAAGAAATGCATAATGTTTCTTAAATATATATAATAAATTATTTTCTCAAATAAGAATCTTGCATGAGCTATAAAATTATTTTAATTTAGGTTAATCTACTTGATGATTATTTAACCATCTTATTACCTTTTATTATTATTATTCCACTATTTCATTGGAAAATGTTAAATCTCATGGATGCTGTCAAATGCCCCTTTCTCACAAGTTGCAGAATTTTGGTCAGATACTGCTAATCTAGATGACACATCTAGTCTGACTTTCCAACTTCATTTTTGGTACCTTTGGCAGTTCTATGCATAGAAGATTTTAGCCCCTGCTATATGATTGAATTTTTGAAGTATGTTCTGTTTATTTATATGAAAAGAAATAGATTCAAATCTGTAGTAATGAGAATTTTTTGATATTGAAAACACTATAAATTATATTGCATATGTGAGGAAGGCATACTTCAATCCCACAAACCGCCATTTAAAACAGGCACATTGTATTTAACTATTGTGGTGTAAAAGACATACTTATATAGAATAAAGAACTCCTTGATGTCATCATGCTGCCTGTAAATATTTTAAAATTAGATAGAAACATAAAGATTGATACCGTATATACATGTATCATGTGTACAGAGTATTGTAATTAAAAAAAAATAATGTTACCTTATAGTCAGAATAATGTCTGAAAGAATACTTTTAAACTTACTGTTATTTTGTCATTAATGTATATATAAAATGTCATAGTCAATGAGATAAATACACTCATTGATAATTTGTATCATGTGAGTTTATGCTGGTGCATTTACCCCATTTACTCTGACATTTTACAATTTCAATATAAACATAATGCCTAGCTCACTTTATTTTATGTAAATTCTAAGTTCAATGATTTCTCTAGAAAATATAATAACAGTAATATCTTGGATGTATTCACCCTTCTTATTGGTTAATCAGCATGAAGTGTTTGTTAGAGCTCATTGCACCTTAATACTCAAAATGGAACAAATTAAACATATCCAACTAGCAGGAAAAATGTTTGTCATTCATCCAAACATGTAGGTACTTGAAGGACTTAGATATCTCATCATTTTATACTTTATATTTCTTATCAGTCAAATTAACATAATTTCCCTAAAGTCTGTTTGTACCAAAACTAAACCAGGGAGAAAAAGATGTTCAAAATTTAGAGTCTTAAATTAAGCACAGAAATGCCTTTCTAGAAAAATGTTCATTCAACATCTTAAAAAAAAGAAACTGTATTTTACCTGTGCTGAAAATAAACCAATTCTTTTTTACTTATAAGATTCATAAGTAGATGCTATTTTATTAATATTGAAAAATGAAGTTAACTTATTCTAGCATTTAAGCATGTGTTTTTCATTGTCATATTTATTATTGCTGTTTGAATTCAGGCCCTGGATTGGTTCTCACATTAACTCCATTTCATTTGAACTATTTGACTAGGGACCTATAGTCATTAGCTTTGGCATTTGCACTGAGCTTATATTCTTTACCAAAAACTTTCACATAGTTGGTGCCAGACTTGATATTTTAAAATAAATTTCAATTATAATGTGGTAATTAATATATCAAAATAATGAAACTTACCTAATGTTTGGGTCTAGTAAAAAGATCAACTACAATTTTAAATAAATTCTGGAAGGAGTTGCTCTGATTGTCTTTTTCTCAGTGTCATTTTGTTCCTGGGGGTTTGTGGTCAGCTAAACTACTAGCTAGACCTTCTAGAGAAATGCGTGCTCATTCTGATATGCGAATTGCGATTTTACATAGTTGTGATGCAGATTTTAAAACAAAAAGCTGTATATTCCTGCTGTATTCTTGGCATAAGGACATTTGATCTTTCAATATTAACTATGATGTCAAGGGTAGGTTTTCTATCCATGACCTTTATCAGTGAGAATAAGTTCCCTTCTACACATTTTGCTGTGAGTTTTTATTGGAAATTGATGATAGATTTTTTTTTCAAGGGTATTTTTTATTTTACTGATTTTTCCCCAGTTTTTTACTATGGTGATTTGTACTTTTAAAATGTTAAACCAGCCTTGAATTCCTAAGTTAAAACTTAACTGGCAGTGATACATTAATTACTTTATATTGGACAGTTTGCTAAATTTCAATGTCCAATTTATGGGTCTAAAAGATCTCTATCTATTTTAACTGCTTTAGACACCAGAAACTGTGAATCTTTTTAAGTATCTTTTTTTGTTGTTTTTGGCTATCCTTTTTCTTAATGTGTATAGGAAAATGTTACAACGAATGGGATAAACCAGTTGGTATATTGTGCCACATCTTTTCATATTGATATATTTCTTTTGCAATATTTGTGAGGTTCTATAAACCTTAGAAGACACCTCATAAAGTGAGTTGAGTAGTACTCCTTTCCTAAAATATTTCAGTAATTTCCATGAATATGATATTAATCACCCCTGAATGTTCTAAAGAAACCACCCTGGAAACCAACCAGCTTCACAATGTCTTATTTATTTAGAAAAGATAAAGATATATATTTATAAAAATTTTCATAAGACATTTATTTTCAGAATGGAGGCCTGTACAATATTTGCATCTGGTGAAAGCTATCCTGGATATGACACTCAGAGAAATAAACCAGAGCCTGAAAGACAAAGAACATATGGCCCCATTGTGCATGGAATCTAAAACCATGGGATATACTGAACCAGACAACAGATCAGTGGTTTCTGTGGTGGGGGACTGAGAGGAATGAGAGATGTTAGTTAAAGGATACAAAGTTGCAGTTACTCACAATGAATAATCTAGAGACCTAACAAATACTATGACTATGGCTGAGCATACTGTTATATAATAGCAAATTGCTAAGAATAGATTTTTATGGTGCTCTTACCATATACATGTAACTACACAGAGAGAGAAGTATGTGAGATTGACCTTTGCAATCATTTGATGGTGTATGTTTATAAAAACATGTTTGACATTCTAAATATGTACATTTCTTTGAAAACTTCAAATTATCAGAGAGTATTCCAAGTTGGTTGGAAACAGCAATAAAAGGCAAAGCCAAGCAAGTTTATAAAACAAGTCCATCCTGGGATTTCATTGTTCTCAGGCCTCTCTGGAGCCATAATTCTAGAGCATTATATTTATGTCAAGAATTTCCAGCTTAGATTATCCCTCTCAGCATCAAAAGGAAAAGTGTAATTTCTTCTTGAGTATCAAAAGGAAATGTGTATTTTCTTCTTTTTCTATATTACATTAGTTTCGGAACATAGCCCAACTCATGTGGGACATAAGTTTATATACCAAGGGACATTTTTTTATTTTAATAGTTTTATACTTTATTTAATGTGAATTAGAAAAATATAAAATTTTTCTATTGAGAACTTTGACTCTGTATATATAAATACAGAGTTATATTTTGCAGCTTTGTCATTGGCTTAGAAGTTTCTGCTTTATATAAATGAGGTATTTTTTCCATTTTTTCCTTCCACCAGATTTTTATTTTATTTTTCAATTGACATCATTTGCAAACATTAACACAAAATATTAACAACTATAAACAATAAAAATACACTTAGAAAATGGGATTTAATATCAACTAATATGACACAATTTACCTGATATGAAGTAAATAATTTCTCTGAACTGAGGCCTCTTGATCAGAATAGACTGACCAATTGTCTTATAAGGTCTTTGCAGTATGATAAAAGAAATTAGGATCCTATTTTTTCCTGTTTCTTTTTATTATTTGGTGGTTTTACATCATACACCTCATCAAACTCAGTTATCAGTCCTTTAAGTTTCATACCTAATCTTATTAGGTATTATTAATAATCTTAAAAAGCCCATTCATGCTGTTCATTTATCTACTAGGGAATAATTAAACACCCTGTAACCAACCCCTTAAACAAAATAATGAGTCAATTAAAAGAAATTTAATCCCACCCCCCAAAAAATTTGTTTTAGTGGGGTGGTTGTGGTGCATGTCTTTAATCCCAGCACTCAGCGATGTAATCTCTCCGAGTTTGAGGCCAGCCTGATCTACAGATGAAGTTCCCAGGCAGCCAGGGCTAAACAGAAAAACCCTGTTTTGAAAAACCTGAGGTAGGACGGATACTGTAAGAAATATGTCTCATGTCTTTGCTTTAAGAATATTTCCATTTTACAGCAAGCATAGATGTCATTGGCATAAACATTGCCCTGGTGTTCCATGCTATATCTTAATTCCTGTAGCATCCTCATTAATGTCACTTCATTCATTATATATTTTTTCCCTTTCATTGGCTTTTTCCTGGATTTCTTACAAATATACTTGACAACTATATTGATTTTTTCCCCCAGAAACCAGTTTTTACATCACTGTTTTCTATTCTTACTTAGAAACTCTCTATTCTTTTCTCTTAATTCTGGATAGATGTTCATGTTTGATTATTTATTAGTGTAATCTTGAAATAGATTCTGAACATATTCATTTGATTTTTTTCCTAATGCAAACTTTATTTTTTCTAATGTAAATTTCAATTTTGTTTTGTTTTAGCTATCTAAAACATTATATGGAAGTCAAATTCATTTCAATATCCTCAAAATACTTGTTGCTTTTCTTTTAGAATTTTTTTTTCCTTCTTTATTTTGTATTTATCAAAAAAAAAGTAAAAAGAATTTAAAATGTGGAAGAGTTAACAATAACTATACAGAGGATAAGAATCATAAGCATGGCTTATCAAGGGTAGAAATACAAATAAGATTGCTACACATATATTTTCTTTGTGTTCAGCTTTCTCTGTATATCCTTATTCAAGGTCTCTTCCCCCTCCCAACACTTCTGGTCATTTTTCTTCTCTGCAATTCCCCATCCCCTCCCTGGGCAGGGAGCAGACAGTCCTATGGTCCCACTGACCCAATAATGCTTAGATCAGTCTCCACTTCTGGCCAAATCCAGTTCTTTCCCCCCTCCCTCAAGAGTGAGTCAGGTGTTCCTATAGTTGGACTGGGGTTTGAAGGGTCAGTCCAGGGTGTTTCTGATCCCAAGCTGTTCGGTGGTTGTG
>PVIH01003815.1:0-44583 GCA_004025045.1 Sigmodon hispidus
GATAAACAACTCCTTATTTGGCTTGAGCCTGGGGCGTGGTTTGCTGTTGTGTATGTGGACCTATGAGCTGTGCCCACATGGCTTATTGGGATTGGATGCCCTGAGAGTTTCTAGTCAGTGGGCGGGGTTTCCCAGGGAGAGGAAGGAGAAGCAGAGAGAAGAACAAAGAGAGAACAATTGTAAAGGTCCCGAATAAACTGCTGAAAGAAGATCCTGGGTGTTGTGCTTTCCTTGCTGGCAAGGTTGCACACGACATTTACCCAGCCACACACAGAGACATAAATACATCACATCAATAGGTGTCATGTTGGCTTCACCCAAAGGTGAATTGGGAGCATGACAGCTCTTCTCTGTAATAATTATGTGACAGAATCCTAGTTCTGGAATCGGAGTTTCCATCATTGAAATAGGATAGTAGCTCACATAGTTGTGAGTCTTCAAAAGCAGCAATATATGCAAAGCATACCAGGCATAAACATTGTTAATGCTTAACAAACAGCAGCTGTGACTTTTTATTTAATTGCTAGTCTAAATCTCAACACCTGAGGAGCCTAAAGTTTAGTGGAAGAAGCAGGTAAGTTAATGTCATTTCAGGCCAAGATGATGTGATTGAAGGAGCTCATGGGTGACTACTTTACATTTTCTCCTAAGAAGGATACTTAGTCTCTCCTGGACATGCTGAGAAAATTCACAGAAGTTTCTCACAGCCTACATTCCCACTCAGTTCCCTTGTGACTCACTCTATGAAGGTGGTATTAATATAAACCTAATATAGCCCTATATAAATTGTAGGTTTCTACCACAAAATGACTGCTTATACCTTTGCCTCAATCTGGATAAACTATTAAAAAGTAAATTTTTGCATCAATTTTACTTTAGTATACAATTTTACTTTACTTTAGCAAAGATCAGTTTTATGGCAGTAAATTTAACACAGTTGCATTATTAAGAAGTTCCTAGAACCTCCATGGGAGTCACTTCTTTTGACTGTCCAAACCAAATGACTAGGGGAGAGTTGCCCAACATTCGTCTCTATTCTACGCCAAGCTGCCAAGCAGAAGCTCCAGCTATAAATAATTTAAAATGCTCCTTGGAGTGCCAAATTCATATTTCTGAATATTTTTAACCATAGGCATGTGGTTTGATCTAAAAACAAAAGAATAAGATCTTTGACTGGATAAAAAAATATGTTAAAATCTTTTCCATATGTCTGATTTTGATGTTTTAAGAACTTCTAATTTAAGGGACTGGAGAGATGGCTCAATGATTAAGAACACTGACTGCTCTTCCAGAAGATCCCAATTCAATTCCCAGTGCCCACATGGCAACTCACAACTCCAAGATCTGATACCCTCACACAGATATATCTGCAGGCAGAACACCAATGAACATAAAATAAGAATATGTAAATCATTGTTAAAAAACATTTAATGTCATTTTAAAAGCTCCATATCTCATTTGCAGAATCATGGACAAAGTAGGCATATGTTTGGAAACTAACCTAGTGGTGATCAGCATGTGATAGAGTCAGGGCTTGTTGTTATGTGTACCCCACAGTGTGTTTCTAAATTTTTAATTGTGCTTCTACTTATAGAAATAAAATGAAGGGTAATAGAAAATTGGCTAGAGAAAAGAAAGGCAAGGGGAAAAAAAGGACCTTCTGCTGCCTTAAGAATGCTTGAAGCTTTATACTTTCACAGCACATCGAGTGATCATTTTCAGAGGTGTTTACAGCTCTGCTACAAAGACAAATGTGTACTCAGGGACCTGTCTGAGGAAACAGTTCTGTTCTGTTGATTAAGGAGAAAGGGTGGTAACTTCCGTAGTCTTGAGTTTTAGATAGGTTTCCTTCCCGTATTTTGTGGAGTTTTCCAACAAGTATGCACACACCCACACTCATTTTCACTGTGTCTTACTCCTACATCTTAAGAGATAATTTTATACTGCATTACACTATTTTATATATGTAACTAAACATGCACACAAATCCATCCCTTTTAGTGAGTTTCCCCAGATTTCTCCTTCACCGTCCTGTGGAAAACCCCGAGGAAATTCTATTAGAAATGTAACCAATGACTTTCCCTACCCTAGTGACTTGGCTTTAGTCTCCTTCTTCCTGAACATATATCATGAGAAGGAGTGATCTATCCAATTGTCCAAAATATGGGCAGTAATACTGTGGGGCCAGCATTGTTTCTGAGCTGTAATCAGAGGTCAGAGCAAGGCTTTGGCTTTTGGGATCTGACAATCTAGCAGGGAAAGTCAGGCCAGCAAGCAACAGGAACCCCAGAAGGTGAGAGTTGTGGAAATGGGGGGAGTGCCCAGCAGGCTGAGATAAGGACCCAAAGTAAAACACAGTCATCCTCTTTCAGAAGGTAATATCTAACCAAAGATTTAGAAGATCTGAGAGAGTGTTCTGCACAAGGAAAATCAAGACCAGCCCCCAAGACATGGTTGGTCCACAACCTCCTTAATGCTGAGATCCTTTAATACAGTTCCTCTTGTTGTGGTGACCTCCAACCTTAAAATCATTTTTGTTGCTACTTCAAACCTGTAATATTGGTATTGTTATGAATCATAACGTAAATATCCGTGTTTTCCAAAGGTCTACCCCTGTTAAAGTGGTGCCCCACCTCACCAGGGGGCACAGGTAGAGACCACCCTAAGGCATCAACATCTTGATCTTGAACTATTACTCTCTTAAATTGTTGGAGAACAAGGCTACTGTTTGAGAGCCTGTAGTATTTTGTTAAGAAAGTCCTAGGATATTAATGCAGATAGTCAAAGTAATAGAATTATGGGGCTAACATTTCAGTATAAAGAACCTACATGTTAACTGTCTCTTTTCTCCAGCCAAAATTTAAAACTACAGCTGGCATGATTTTTCATATCTGATTTCTGGGTTATGGTGGCATGGTAGTCACAGCACAGGTCATCAAGTTAGACTTTTGTCATATATCAGGCCAGAGATGATGGGAACATCATATTCATATCAGTGAAATGACTAAAATAATAATTCTTGTCAAAATTTTATATATGTAAATATTGTAAATATATCATATATGTATGTTTGATGCACATTATACCTTGCATACAGCATGTGCTCCATAAATGATGTTATTTTCATCCATGGGGAAATATTCTTTGGTTATAAACATAAGCTCATTTCCATATGTTAGAAATTCACACATGATATCATCACAAGTCTACATTTACATTTTTGGATAGTAAAAAAATAGTATTGACATAAGTCATCTTTCTTCACACAAGACACATTAATACAGAAAAGCTTCCAATCTTTTCTGTTAAGGTGGATTATGTTGTCAAACATGGTTAATCTTGATTGAAAAAAAAAAGACCATTGTTCAAGAAAATGGCTGATATTAAACTCTGATTAATAGTTCTCAGGGTTGCACACTGCGGAGAGCTGTTCATGTGATGTGGAAGCTGGCAGAGATGCCCTGATTTCAGGCTTAATCTGCTTTTGGCAGCGCCATGGGAAGTGAGGCAGATCAGCAGCCCTGAGAATTAGGGATTAATTTACAACTTTTGACATCAGAGGAAATCAAAGAGGAATAAACCTGAATGAAATGTGTTTCATGGATACAAATCACAAAATGTCATAAACTTTAAGTTACTGCAAAACAACAACAAAAAAGAAACTGCAAACTGATTTTTGCTTAATGGAGAGCCAAATTGGAATAAGCAATGCACAGGTAAAAATAGAACTGAAGTGACTTTAATGAAAAGAAAATGAAAGAAGAAGACAGTAAACACCTGCTGGGGTTGACTCTGTGTGTGTGTGTGTGTGTGTGTGTGTGTGTGTGTGTGTGTGTGTGTGTTCCACTATGCTCACACTGCATAAGCAGCACCTTATGTATGGGTAATCATTGCTCTTGCCATGAAGGAATTTCTCAATGAGCATAGTAACTTATCCCTGAGATTAACATTTGATTACAATAAATTATAGAAGGATTTTTCCATATTAAAATAAAGCATTTCTTTAAAAAGTAAAGCTAAGTGGTCACAGGATTTCACTTTGGAGTAGAGGAAATGTTCTGGGTCTAGGAGGGGTGTAATTTTAGAATATCTTGGATATACTGAATACCTCTGAGGTGTTTACATTTTAAGATGTCAGATTTTGAAGTTATGTTAATTTTGTCTCAATGTTTTAAAAGCAATATAAGAATAAAGCATATAATCTTGGCATTTAAATAAAGATATTAAAACTGAGGCATGTACACCCACTGCATCTGGCTGGACCTAAGTAAGTGCTCTGAGAAACTGAGTAGAAGGCTGTGTTTCATTTCACTTCTTAAGGTCATCCTCTCTTGCAGTGCACACGCTTAGCTTTCCAGCCTGCTTAATGGCATGTTGCCAGTTCTGTTTAGCCTCCTGTAAGTACTCCAGTGTCCAACTCACTTTCAGACATTTATATCCTGTTAGCCACCTTTCCTCATTTGAAATTGACCCAAAATAAAGTGTGTCTTATTAGCTTAATCATGTAGTATATTACAACTTAAAGACCTTAACTGAATTAGTTGAGTGCTGTAGTTATACTGCCCTAATCTTGTACTGCCTAGGTGACCTAATGGAGCGTCTCCCCTGTCCTTATCTTGCTCATCTTTGAAGACAGGATGCTTGGAAGGCCAAAAATTCCTCTACTGGTGAACAGACCAAAATCTAACTGGCTAAAAGATGGCTACCAGAGTGGCCGCTACAGAAACTCCAAGTACATGATCAATGGCATCCACTAACAGCATCATGGCTGTTAATAAATAATAATTGCCATCACAAGAACCAAATAGACTATAAAAGGAGAAAAATAAGGTGTGAGCAAGCAGCAAGTTAAATGGCTCAGCAGTTAAAAGTCTGTCCACCTTGGATGCCCTCTCCCAACACCACACCACACACCCACACACCCACACATACACACACACACACACACACACACACACACACACACAGAGTTAGTATTGAGTAGGCAGAAGATTATATAAACATATATATTTAATATACACGAGGCATGGAAACAAATCAGTTCAGCTAAACCTATAAGATGCCGTACCTTGGTACTCTATTACTGTAACTTCTTGATGATGGTCTTTTGATGCAGAAAATCCATTTGCCTTATGATCTGAGAAAGTAAAACATATAGAAAATTAATATGGAAGATTGTTTTAAAATGTTTGAGTGGGACACAGCATTCAACAATGCAAGCATAAATTGAGTAACAAATATTACACAATTCATAACACATAAAATATCAAAATTGGGAAACCATACCATACACATCACTTTCATTTTCTTTATCTTGGCTTGGGCTTTTAGTATTTCCCAAGCAGAATCTATAGCAGGAAGTACACTCTCTTTAACACCTCTGAAAACAAGTCTGCCCTCAATTTAACTTATTATGCAATGTAGTATCTATCCACCCATCCATTTATTCATCTGTCCACCTGCTCCACACACTTATCTATCCACCTACCCATCCATCCACCACTCATCCATCCATCTACCCACCCACCTACATATCCATCCAGTGATAGCTTCTCAGAGAAGACTCAACTGTCTTATATTTATATAGTCTTTATTCTCTCATTGATTCGATTACCATGTTTTTGTAAAAACAAAAACCAAAAGCCAAACCTAAAAAAAAAAAAACCTTCACAAAATACTTATCACTAGTTCTGATATCTCCTTTTAGAAGAAACCTGCAAACCTCTCTTTCTACTAGACACCTGGATCTCCTTTCTCTACTTCAACCACAAATTCATGGGCAAAATCAACACACCAGCCTGGTTGCAAACTTCCTTTTATTTCTACAAATTTCATTTATGTAAAAGAGATCACAATGCAGAGTGACTCATGCCTAAATCTCACACGTTTCCCAGGATACACCTATCTTCACAGCCATACAGCCCATGAATTCTACCACCTATGACAGTGCTTTCAGCATTGGTCCTTTCTGTTCTTACATTTATCCATGTTACTTGTCTCAAGAGGGTATGGAAATACCTGACATCAAACAAATGAAAAATAGGACTCTTCTTGCCTCATTACCATAAAAGAAATACTGACCAGGAAATACATGGGAGATAATTGATAGCTTAGGCAAACATTTCAGAGAAACCACCAGTATTAAAATACACCTCCTTCCCACACTTGTGATAGAAGAGGAAGTGAATTGGCCAACATAGATATTGGTATACAAAGCAACAATAATAATAATATTCAACATGTATTAACTTCTTAGATGTCAGGCAACATCCCTAGTTCTTGCTAAGTATGTACTCATTTAACTCTTAGAAGAATTATCTGTGGTTATTGCTTGAATATAAAATGTTCCCCTAGGATAGGTCCCCAGCTTATGGTTTTAAATTTGGAAGTTCTGGAAACTTTACAAGGTGTGGTATTGCTGCAGGAAATAAGTCACTGGGGTGGGACATTGGAGCTAACTTGACTTTGGTGCTTTCCTGTCTCCTGCTTTCTGCTTCCTGTTCACCATGGGGTGAAGAAGGTCATTCACTCATCATCATGCTGCCATGATGTTCTTCCCAAGCTCATTAGTCCAACCAACCATGAAACATGAGCTAAAATAAAATGTTCCTGCCTTAAGGTTTTTCTCAGGTATCTTGACTACAGCTGTGCAAACGTAACTAATACAATCCTTCGTGGTTACATATACTGTACTATAGTATTCTATTCTGTATTATACTCTACTGTACTGTACCAGTCACAGTGCCCCATTTTCCACAGCTTGAACTATAAACAAGAGCTTCCAGTTAATACAGATGTCCTGTGGGAAGGTCCTTTGTTCTACTGAAGGCAGGTTTGGGGAGAGGAGAAGTTGGTATTGATAAAGGCAAAGGACTGGCTCTGAGCACAATTAGAAGGTTGAAGTAGAGACCATACCCAGTGATAAAGAACACCATGGGAATCTCAGAAGGGTTTTGACCGGGGTTTCTCAATACTGATCCTATAATCTTTAGTGGTCAGGTGGTTTCTTGTGGGAGGCTGTCCTGTACATGATCCTGCAGTTATGCGATCTCTGGCTTCTACCCACTAGATGCAGGTAGCATCCTGCCCATGTCCTGACATTTAATACTGTAGAGATGGACAAATAAATGTGTCTTGAAAGTGTGATGTGGAAGTCACTTGTGGATGAAAAGCCCTGCTCTCTAGGTCTAGCTTAAGAACCAGGTTAGGTACAGAAATATACCAATAGTCTTGAGGAGAACAGATAATTGTGAATGCAAGGCCTTAAAGTTCTTGTGAAATTGAAACTTTATGGTGATGAAAGAGAATTCATCATATTTCTGGGAAAGATAAAAATCATGTGAGATGACATCTTCTCTTTTGCTTATTTATCTGTGGGTGTTTCCTTCCCGTTCCTAAGGAACACAGCCATTAAGGAGACATTTTTATTTTCCCTTTTATCTCTCTTTGATGGTAACATGTCTCATTGCAAATTAAAACCCCTCAATGTTTGCAAGACTTAAGTATCTAGTTCCATTATTTGAGTTTGGATTCCAAACGACAGCTGTCTCCACCATGGAAACTGGTAACCTGGTGTGGGTGAAGAATGTAGATCCTCACTGATCCTTGTCACTGAAGATCACATGTGTAAACCGATGTAGAAGGCATCAGGCTACTGGGCTCAGTGACAGAGTGGTGTCAGCGTCACCAAAGAGTCACTTCAAAATAACCCCTTTGGCTCTTGTATTTCAAGAACCATGAAAAAGGTCCAAGGAATTTCTTCAAATCTCCTGGTTTTCCATATACTTCCTTCATATGCAAGTTGTTTTTCTTCCCTCCCACATTCCTCTGACACTGCTCACCTCTCCCTTTTTCAGAGCTGCTCTTTCTACCATCTTCTCTCCTTCCACAATGTTTTTCTCTAGAGTTTGAAGACAGAGCCTGCACCCTTAGAGTGAAGAAGATGGGTCAAGGGCACAGCTAAACCAGATTCTCACAGGTGAGAATAGGAGAGTTTTCTTGTGTCATCCTACATGGAATGATAGAATCTCCAGATACTTCTGTAATAATTATGATTCCAAACTTGAAAGGTTTTAAAACTTTCAAAGGACACTTTGAAAGATGTGAATTAGTGTCCCACAGCAGCTCTTGATTATGACCGACAAGTCTTGGGATTTTTGAAGTACTTTAGTGGGCTTTTCAGACAAAACAATAAAGGCTATTATTCTCTGGAAACAGTTAAGGGGAAATCTGAGCAAAAGAGGAAGAGATAATCTTTGCTCCCTTCACATTGTCCTAGCTTTGAACTCTCCAGACACCACACGCCTACTGAGTGTTTATTTTCTTCAGCTGGCTGAAAGCTTTCCATGTATCCAGGACCACTTCCCTGCAATCTGAGGCTGGAAGGTTTCAGAGCTAGCTATGGTTCATGAATCAAAATTGGAGCGTGAATTTTATTCCATTTTGTCAATTATAATTTTCTACTTACTAAAACTTCTTTTGAAAAACATTTTTTTAAACTTTCAAAGATTGGTAAAAGTTCTATGGAAAATAACAACTTAATTCATCAGTGGAACTCACTTTTTCATAAATTTCACATACATGTATTTAAAAGTTTAAAACTTATTTATCTATTAACTCTTTCATTTTCAATGATGAGTTTTATTTATTCTTAAAAACTACATCCTCTAATTCCCCCTGTATCACCAAAACACATTCCTTCCTTTTCTGACTTTATGTCCTGTGTATGTTTGTGTATGTACATGCTACGTGCACATGTGAGTGCACACAGACAGACAGACAGACAGACAGACACACACACACACACACACATCCACACACTACAAAAGTTTTATTTTAGTCTATAGTAGACTTAGGTTGTGTTTTTTAGAGAGTACTCATTCTCCCAATCTAGACTTTCTTTGTGCTATAATTTTGATAGGAGGTGATAAGTAATAAAAATGGACAATTGATAACAATGGTGATGGTGGAAACATATTCAGTTCTTCATCCTAATAAACATAAAATGAGTTCTCATATTGCCTCATCATAAAGTACAGCACTGAGGCCAGAATCTTCCAGATTTTAAATTGTCCCTTTGATTCTTCCACAAATTCAGTCATGCACAACTTAAAGAGCCATCTCACCTGAATTATGACAAGTAGACTTTCACATTCCACATTTGGCCAAAAAAGAACTTTGTTACTATCTTTTAATATTTAATTTGAGTGAATTTCAAAGATCAGACCTTCTTCTAGTTGCACACAATGTCCTGATGTCCTGTGACTGTTTCAGGACACAGATCCAAAGGTCCCAGAGATTCCAATGTGTACAGCTATTTATCAAGCCATTTTTAAAATCTATTTGTGGACTGATCCAAGCTAATGTATGTTTTGTATAAGCTCACCGTTGGGGTGTAGGGCCAGTTTCGGAATAAGAGTAAGTTGGAGAGCTGCCTTTACCAAAAGAAAAGGGCATTAATAATCCTTGGATTTACAAGGAATGAGAATAGCTAATGTGAATAATTTTTGCCTGCCAATCACAAACATGACAGTCAGACAACCCTCCCTGCCAGACCATTGTTCCCATATTCTGCACTTTAAAATAAATGGTTCTTATTCTTGTGGCTTCCTGAACACTAATCAAAGGAAACCTGAGCAACAATAAGCAGGGAGTTTTCCCTTGGCTTTCGGAGCCCTTCTGTTAGCATTTATGTCAGTAGAATATAATTGCTAGCATGTGTGTGAAATGTAAAGGCTCCGATTCTGTGAGTCATCAGCTCACCAGAGACTTGGAAAATAATATCTGTAAAACAGTCTATTTTTTAAGGATTGGGGTTTGATAGAGCACATGAATGTGTGCCTAATATCATTAGTCCTGTAAGATCCTCAATATTTTAGAGGTGGAATTATCAGACCACAGTCCTTGGAGACCACATTCTTTATTCAAGTTCTACAGTAGTCAAACTGAGTAGCTAAATAAACTCATTAACAAGAAATCCATAATCTGTGAAAAAACAGTATAAGAAAGTGTCCTTCTTATGCTTGGTATACAGGATAGTGACAGGATGCCTGCCTAGCATATACAAGGCCCTTAGTTCAATTCCTAACACTATAAAAAACAGACAAAAAGACCCCGCTATCCTTGTAAATTTTACAAAAATGTCCTTATTGACAGGTCCCCCCAGCCTTATGTCCAGGGCCTGGGGTGATTCCCAGGCCAAGGTTGGCCGCAATGGACCTTGTTTAATGAGTCTATTTACTCTACCTTATAAATTTTTCTGCTTCAGAAAAATATTGAAAACATTAGCAAAGCTAATGCAAGAGATATGATTTTCAAAGATTACAAATCTTACAGTGTGATGATGTCAGAGAATTTTTCTGATACATCTTTACGATAATTTTTGTAAAAACACAATTTGTATTCTTAACTGCTTTAAACAAATTGAAAATATTGGAACATTGAACTCTTATTAGTGCCCCTGAAATTGCGGCATACAGAGGGAGAACTCCAAGGCCACAGGAAGTTTAAAACAATACTAAGCATGAGTATTAGGAGTGTTTGTTCATTTATAGTATTTGTATGAGTATTTTGCTTGTATGCAACTATGTGTACTGTGTGTATGCTTGGTACCAGTGGAGGCCAGAAGAGGACATCAGGTTCTTTGGAACTGGGCTTCCAGATGATTGTGAACCACCGTCTGAGTGCTGGGAACTGAATCCTGATCCTCTGCCAGAGAAGCATCTGCCTTTACAGCTAATCCATCTCTCTAGCTCCTGTTTAAGTTATTTTATAAATACAGAAAAATTGTGGACTAACTATTTCTCTCTCCCATGACCAAAACAACCATTGAACACTTTTTGAATCTGCTTTAAAGACATTTCATACTGATTTTCAGAGACAGTGTTGGTGACTCAACCAGAGTTCTAGTTCTTCAACTCAAGCACAAGAAATTGACTTTACGCCTTTGCCCAGATCTGACTGAACTGGAGAAGTGATGTTCAATGGTTGACTCAAACATGATTTATTTGATAATTCTGTTTTTTGGTTTTCAATGTAAAATTTAAAATGTAATATATTTTGACATATTCTTTTTCTCACCCTCTGATATTCTGTTGTTAAGCTCATTTCTACTGAGAGAATAACTACCAAATTTCGGTATAGGTTTTGGACTTTAAAAGCCACATCCATGTATAGTAATTAGATAATTACAATTGCTGAGTAAAGGGCAATGAATAATTTTTATTATGGTTGTCAAATCCAGATGGACCCCATTTCTCTTGTTGAGATGTACCTGTGATACACTCCAGAATACTGGTCATCAGCAATGAGGACACGCAGGCTTGTCCCTCTTCCGTGTCATCATGAAGAATGATTTATTTTTGATATCTGATATTTAAATAATTCCATTGCTTGCTATTGCCTTTATCTTAGGAGGAACAGGGCAGAACATGTAAAAGCAGAATATCAGTCCTCAGCAGTTACGAAACCAAGTGCATGGTTTTTTTCTTCTCACGTTTTAATGTGGTTTCTCACTCTCAAAAAGAAAGATATTAGTCTTTTTAATAGTCTGAGAGTAGAAAAACATCTGGACATCTGTTTCTTTGCACACACTCTCTCTCTGTCTCATTCTTTCTCTGTGTGCCTCTTTGTCTCCATCTCTTTTTCTCCCTCCCTCCTCTTTCCTCCAGACCTTCTTTCCTCTTTTCTTCCCTCCTACTCTCTCCATCTAGTATGGTTGAATGACTGTGAGTGAGATGAGCATATAATCTGATTTCTAATCCCTACCCCACCAAGTTACTTTCTAGTTATATAAGTCGTGCTCATAATAAATTGTACAAAGTGTCACATTCCTCCTGATAATTTGTGAAATTTGTCATATTAGTACAATCACTATCAGTTATTCTTTTTTTGTTTGTTTGTTTAGAGTCCATTAATGAGTGAATACATCCCCTGCTTATCTTTCTGAGTTTGCACTATCAGTTATTCTAAAAATACATAATGATTTAAATACGTATTCTAAAACATCAGATAACTTACGTTCAATTTTATACAAGATACTGTTACTTTTGAAATAAAAATCTGCATTATAACTCATATTTTGAATCACATTTTGAGTGAAGTATGTTAATTTAACTAATATCTTTTAGAAGTTTAAAAATTGTTGTAATGTAAATATTTATTCTGGCCCCAACAGATTATCTTGGATGAGTGACAGAAAAATATGAGAACGTTGATTCTTCAGTTAGCAGGGAGACAGGTGGAGAGAAGGAAAGGTCTCATTTAAAGAGGAAGGACTTCAGCAAGAGCTATTCGCCATTATACAAATAATCATCTCTGCCTCATTTTGTGAAATTCTGCCAGTAGTTTTGGAATACGTTCATAAGAATTAAAAATGTTTTGTAGCTAACTTTGAAACAACCACTGGCCACAATTATCAGACCTACAGAACATTTTTTCCTTATTTTCCTATTTACTTCACCCTGAAAAAAATAAATAAAACCTTGGTACAGTAAAGAAGCCAACAGAGACTGTTCCTAACATCTGTTGATGGAATGCTGAGGTGGAATCCAACATTTTGTCTTGATGTTAAGAGTTATTAGGTTTTAAAAAGTGAGGTCTGAGGGGAGGAACTGAAGCAAGACAGATGTGCTAGAATATATAAACATCTTAAATATTTAAATGTTTTAAGATTAGGTTAAGAACTTCCTGTTTAAAGAAGTTCAATCTAAGTTATCAAGTTTTTTATTTTGTTTGCAAGCAATCTTTCACGTAAATGGAATTAAGAGAAGTGCAGTAGCTAAAGATGATCATTAAAACCAAAGAAAGAAATATTTAGGTATCAAGAATGACTACGTTTATATTAATATATTTAAACTGATATCAATACTGGTTAAATATCCAACAGTAATAAAATAGATATTTCAAACAGACACCTGCACCTAGTGTTCATTAAAATACTGTTCACAGTGGACACGAAATCAAATGAAGACAGAGGGGTTAGATGTTAGTTCATTCTCAGCTATACAACCATTTCAAGGCTATCCTGGACTACATAGAATGGTGACTCGTGTGTGTGTGTGTGTGTGTGTGTGTGTGTGTGTGTGTGTGTGTGTGTGTGTAAGGTTTGCTTTATCTCAGACATTGGAGACCAGCCTGAGTAAAATAGTGAGAACACATCTGCATAGTGAATGACTCCACACCCTTGCACATAACGGAAGCACAAATTAGAGTTGGTGACTTTTACTTGCTAAGCTGTCTTGCCCAGCCCAAGTGGAATCTTTAAACAAAACTCATTTATTTATTTTTTGAGGTGGAAACTTTCTGTTTCCTGGGCTGACCCCAAACTCTGAATCCCGCTGCTTCAGCTCCTTGAACTAGGTCTAGAAGTATGTTACTGGCTTATTAGACCCATCTTTGATCTTCAGAAGGTCATAATGAACTAAAGGAGAAACAAGATCAAGTGTGACCTGTGTCACTTTAAGATATAGTGTTGGATCCCTCCCAGGTAAAATGAAGCGAATGATGTCTTCTTTTACTAGTTGTAAAGATTATAAACTACAGTCTATAATTGCTTAGCCTAGTTCCTGGATCACAGTAGATTCTCTATAAATACTTCGTGTTTCTTTCCCTCTTCTCAGTGTTTGATGCTTCTTATACAATGTGATTATTAAAAATTAGTTCCAAAGTGATTCAACAGTATCACACACTAAGACAGACTAGAAAAATAATGAATTATTTGGCTTTTTTCTTTTCTTTTAAGAATGATTAGAACAGCTTCATTTCATTAGCTTCTCATGGTGGGAGGCATTTAGATCCTGCCTCTTTTTTCATTCTTGTTATGATGTGTTTTGAACAGTTACTGGCTCTTTGGAATGTTTCAGCATCTGTGAAGCAGAATTTGTAACAAACACAACTTCCATACTACAGCTCATTGAATCAGTTCATTACACTTTTCTTAACACACCCTCAGAGCTTAGCACCCAGAACAAACACTTTCCTGGTCCTCCTTCCCTTTGATCATATTGTTCCCTCTCTCCATATTTCTTTTCACAATTTTGTGATCTAGACTCCTGACATTAAGCACCTGTAAATGCCAACAACTTATAAATATTTATTTGTAGTCTAGATATCTTTGTTGAGCTCTGGGGGTTTGGATACAAATGTCAATTTAGCCTTGCCACATGAAGATTTAAGAGACATTCTAAACCCTGTATTTAAATATTATCTTTCGAAGCCTACTCTACCTTTCCCACCCCAGACAATGACAATCCAACTGCTGCTATTGCTCTGGCCAAAATTTGAGCAGTATTCCTTAATTACTCCAGTAATTGAAAACAAATCCAATCTATACATAATTCTAACTCTCTAGGCCCACGATGTATTGGAACTCTGACTGCTTC
Source organism: Sigmodon hispidus (assembly GCA_004025045.1). NCBI lineage: Eukaryota > Metazoa > Chordata > Mammalia > Rodentia > Cricetidae > Sigmodon > Sigmodon hispidus. The sequence continues at coordinate 14,382 of PVIH01003815.1, forward strand.
CCACTACTCCCAGTCCTGCCACTAAGGTCTGGGTACAAGAAGTTCCTGCTGAGACAAGTGCAGTAGCCTGGGCCTTGAATTCTGCTTCTCTCTTGTTATCTCAATGTAGGGATGGAGTGGCCCTCTCTAATGTCAAGTGAAGTCATGGAAGGCTTTGCTGGTAAAAGTCCTTATGCAGACCCAGTTTAACAAGGTATGCATTCAGTGACTGCACAGCATGTTCCCAGGCATTATTTCAGAACACTGTTCTTGCTGAGTTTGTTTCCCACATCAGCTAAGAACAAAGCTTGGAAAAGGAAAAGGTTGTGTAAAATACAGCTTATAATGAACTTCCTGTCTTCTGTTACCACAAACTTAAAACTTGGTGCAGTGGTGAAATGTGTATAATTTGCATATATTTATTTTAATTCATTGGTTCTTTAACTCTATCAGAACTTTTGTGGGTTAAGGGAGGGGGTACACATGTGCACATGAGTGTAGAGGCCAGAAAGTAACCTCAGATGTTGTTCCTCAAGAGCTGTCAACCTTGATTTTAGAGAAAGGGCATTTCGCTGGAACTTGGAGTTCACCAATTCAGCTAGAATGACCAGGAAGTCCAGAGACCTTGCAGTCTCTGCTTCCAGGGCTAAGACTACAATGTGTGTCACCAAACCTAACTTATGTGGCCACTGGGAGTCAGAATCAAATCCTCATATATGCATAGAAGCGCCTTAGTGATTGAGCCCAGAACCTCTATAAAAATGCTGACTGCTTCCTTCCTAACAAAATATGTTAATCACATTATGTAATAATAACAATATATTCAGAAAACTACATGTAAAGTTTCTTAATGTTAAGTAGAAACAGAAAGAAAACAAAATAGTGCATATTTTAGTAAATATGTACATAAATGATCATTCCTGAGTACATTGGAAAACACTTAGAAAGGTAAACCTAGATTTAATCAAGAGAATAAAAACTCTTCCAAATAAAAATACAAAAACTGAAAAGTCTAATTACTACAGATATTAGAATAGAAATTTGTGGGGCTGGAGAGATGGCTCAGCGGTTAGGAGCACCCTCTGCTCTTCCAGAGGACCCGGGTTCGATTCCCAGCACCTACATGGCAGCTAACAACTGTCTGTAGTTCCAGTTCCAGGCAAACACCAAGGCAAATAAATAAATAAATAAATAAATAAAGAGTTTTTTTTTTTTTTTAAAAAAAAAAAGAATAGAAATTTGTATATTTATTTAGATTAGACTTACAAAAATTGCTTATAGGTCAAATAGCATAAATTATAGCCTTAGATAAATTGCATTTTTTCACTCATATGAGCATACAATAGGATCTTAGAAAATCATGAAGACTGAAGGGCACCTGAGGAGAATTCTTCACTTTGATAGACTGATCCAGTAAATGCTAATCACTAGCCCTGGTCCCTGCTGAGTAAGTAACAACATCTACATATCATGCTGAAAATCAAATAATTCTCCTAAAAGCACAACATACTCTTAGAAAAGATAATTACTTTGTTTTTTAAAAGAAGGTCAAATATTTTAATGACTTATTTACTTTTGTTTTATGGATATGAGTGTTTTGCCTACATGTACGTATGTGCAAATGCAGTCATGCCTACTGTCTAAGGACACTGAATCCTCTGGAACTGGAATTACAGTCGGCTGTAAGCCCCTACATGAGGGTTAGGAATTAAACCACCATCCTCTGCAAGGGCAGCAAGTGCACTTAACTGCTGAGTCATATCTCCATCCCCAAAATTTATTTAACTTGAAAATCTCATACATGAGCACTGAGTCCACACCACACCTGTCTTCTCCCCTGTGCCACTCCCCTATGCCTCCCCCAAATTTATGATCTTCCTCTTCAACTATCATCCTTAGATGTATATACATATTTGTTTGCACATCTATGTATGCAAATATGCACACACACAACCTACTGCGTCCCTTTAATGGTGCCTGAATGTACCTTTGGCTCCTTAGAATTGGACAATCTATAAGAGAGCTTGTTCCCACAGGATGATAATTCTCCCTGTTCTGCAGCCACTGACCACCTGAAGCTCTTTAAATAAGAATGAGACTGCAATTTCCCCTGGCCATGTTGGTATCTCTTTTGTCGATAGCTCCTGATTTAATTCCTCAACACACTTTCACCTAGAAAATCTTGAAAGTTTTTTTTGGGGGAACATTTTTTCCACTTATGTGGTAATATAGCATGACGTTAAAGTTTTGTTTTTGTTTTTTTTTTAATTAAACCTATCCTCTTCACTGTGCTCCCTGGATCCTACTTGTTTTCACAACTTTAAAAGATGTACAGTAGAGAACACATGATTTATTCATGGTCATTTTTTTGTACAATTTGATGCCTTTGATGCTGTTATTTTATCTGACCTTTCTAGGCTTCTACTTAGTGCTCCAAATCTAAGCCCAATATATTTTTTTCTACTAACCACATGTTATAAGGAATAACACAAATTTTTTTTAACATAAATCTTTAAGGAAATCATTGAAAATCCAAACATAAGAAATTATAACCTGAGTTGTAACAGAGACTCATGTTAATTAAACTGCAATTGTGTGGATCCAAGTTATAAATCCTAGACACAACACTTTAAAATAGTTCCAAATACTTTCTAGTTTGTCCTGTTGCCATAGAAACTAAAGGGGAGGAAGTAGTAAAAGACAAAAGACATTGCGAAATAAGACCCAGAGAATTAGTGAAAAGGGTTATTCTTTGTTTCAGAATACAGCTTGTGTCCTTCCATTAGCTAGCACAATGCTATCGTGAAAATTTGCACATGAAGAGACTTAAAAAAATGTTGGAGGGCTCTTGGGTAAGGTCACTTGCTGTACCTGGGTTTGATCCTAAGAACACACAGTGCAAGAAGAGAAGTGATGAATATAAGTCATATGCATACACACACACACACACACACACACACACACGCAAAAAAAATCAGGGAAATCTATATCATAAAAAATTAACTTTTTAAATATTAACTTTTTAAAAATATATCTTTATCTTTAGAAAATAACAAAATGGGGTCTCTTTCTACTTCCATTTAAAAATAATCTGTGATCCTATCAAATGGTATAATTGAATAATAAATCTCTCAAAAATATTGGAATTGCTTATATCTGGATATTCCATTTAGTTTAATATTTTCTTTTTTCTTTTTTTTTTAAACTTTATTTATTTATTTATTTGCTTATGTGTTTGCCTGGAACTGGAACTACAGACAGTTGTTAGCTGCCATGTAGGTGCTGGTCCTCTGGAAGAGCAGAGGGTGCTCTTAACCGCTGAGCCATCTCTCCAGCCCCTAGTTTAATATTTTCTATAATGAAATATTTATTGTACGTTTATGGCTTATGCTTGATTTTAATATTGCTTTGAGTTGTGAATGTGGAAGGCATTTATGTATATTAAGAGATAGCTACAGTCCAAATATACTTAGTGCCCAAAACTATTTTAAGAATGCATTAAGGTATTTAAGCCAGTTACTATATTCCTAAGCAGAGTCCTCCATTATCAGGACAAAAAACAAGAATCATGCTTACAGCATCCTGGCAGGATACTCATGGTGACTCTAAATCTATATGTAGAGAGACAATGACCCTTTCTGGCCCACACAGAGAAGGGGACACCAAAGAAGGATACTTGGACTTCCCCTGAAATCTCCTCAGCTTCCTCTCTTCCCTTAGCTTTCCAGAATATTCTTCATATCTGGTTCAAAGCAGAGTGTGGGCTTCTCATTTGTGAAGCAGTGATAGAAATAGTTCTATGTACCCATCAGGCATGTTGACTTGAGAATGGAGGATCAAGAGTCCCTGAAGAGTATTCTGAACAGAGAGACACATGTTAATTGTGTTTCTTTTTTGCCTTTAGTTCTCTAGTTGAGCATTACCTCATTTGGCCAGACCTTTTCCTTAGCTCTTCCTGGCCTGCAGACAAATGACTTCACAGAATTCCTCCTAGGTGACCAGCGAACTGGCTCTGCATTTCTTTGCACATTTTCCTGCTTGCCTATCACCCCCCACAGCACTCCCATTTTTGTTTTTCCATTCTAATCATTCCATGCTCCACCACTAGAGTGTTGTCACAGTTTTGTGTGTATGGATAACCATGAACATGAAAGGCAAATAACATAAACAAGGTCAAACTACAAATAACAAACAACAAATATAAGATATATCTTAAGTGTCTAGAATATTGGTAATGTACAGAGATTACTTCAAGGCTGTTTATCTTGAACAATATGAATCTAATACCTAAGTGCTCTTAGCTAAGATATGAGATGGTGGTAACCTTAACTATCTAGTCTTCACCGCCACCAAAGACCTGAGAAGGAAAATGTCCTCTTATGTCTCAGACAGTGGGGCTGGAGGCCTGAAGACATTGCTCCATGCTGCCATTTGCAGCAGCTTGAGAAATTAATTTTAGAGCTTTCAGGTAAAGTTAGGATTCTGGGATTCACTGTAGAAAGAATGTCATGGCAATCCAATATGAAGTAGAGCTGGAGTTTATGACAAAATTTCAACATAGGTATAAATTCAAGAGAGGTGCTCAAGGACAGAAACAGACACATCTCATGTAGGTGGTCTTCCCATAAATGAATGGTGCTTAAAGTGTTATAGCCATAGGTATACAGACTATTTTAGTGTTTCTCATGTTACATCTTGAAGGACTGCTAAGGTCTCCACTTTCCCTTTGGCATAAACAAGATTATAGGGTGGCTCCAGAGGTACATTGGATAGGATTGCAGCCTGATAAAGTAAAACCATGAGTCCCAAGAATTTCGCAAGGGTACTCACTGTCTTTTACTCCAGATGTTTCTTGTAGGATTCTGGGGAAAACCACAGGTTTACATCTGGGAAGGGAGGAGGGGTCATATACACTTAGGCCTTAAGCACTCATTACTGTTTGACATTATATTGGAAATTTTTCTGTATAAAAGAAATCTGTGACTGTAGTCAAACTTTACAGCAAATGTTCTGCTGCACTTCTGACTCTCAGCATCTAATGTTTCAGCCACACCCTGGGTTGAGGGACTCCTTTCCTTCCCCATGCATTCCTAATTTTTCTTCTTCTTATCCTGTCTCATTTCCAATGACTCACAAGTTCCTGAAATAGAAAAATGCTCATTCCTCATCCATTAAATGCACACCAAATTTTCTCTGGTTCTACACATTCACAGTCCTAAAACTACTAGCTTTATTTTATCAGTGTCTCCCTACTGAATCTAACCAATCACTAAATCTTAATTTCTACTTTTAGTAGCTGTTCGAATTTATTATTATTACTATACTTACATTTATATTAATATGCTACAACTTACTATGTAGCTCAAGGCTGGCCTCAAATTTGTGATTTTTCTAGTAGCTGTGACTGCAGTCATACAACACAATGTGGACAATTTTAGCTTGTACTAAACCAATTTGGATAGTTGTCACTTTAATCCTGAAATCCATTAACTAATACTTCATTTAGTTTCAGTAGAGTTTTTCCCTCCCCAAAGTGACAATGATTACTTGCCCTAAAAACCACTTTTCACACATTGAGTCATTATTCTAAACATCCAGCAACTTCCTGTTGCCTGATGTACCTGAGGCTTTACAGCATAATATGCACCCAACTCTCCAAAAACCAAACAAGTTTTAAAGATTACATCCCCACTTTTTTGCTTCCTTTCAAAAGTCTCTGTTCTAATTCATAAGAATTCTGAAAGAGATAGTTTAGAATTTAAAAGTAAAGTGTGTTTTCAACTATACATATACAACTGAAATAAACTTACCAAAGATGAATTATGGTTCATTTCCCCCTCCAGAAATGCCAAATTTAATGTTAGAAACCACTAATCCCCATTAAATCAAACTCTCTTATTGTACAAATAAGGTAAACAAACCCCAAATGAAATAAAGTAACTTTTCTAAGGCCATATATGGAATTACTAGGAGCAGAACTAATTCAGTCTTAGAATGTTTGTTCTATTTTATTGAAATTATGCATTATGTTTCTTTTTAAACAAATTACACATTTATGATTAAGGTATACAGATATCCTTTGGATATTCCAGAAGCCATTCAAGTTATTAATTTAACAAAGTATGGGCGTATATAATTCTTGAAGTTAATAAACTTAAAAAGGGAAGGTGATCAGAATGGAAATTTTCCAAGCTAGTATATTCATGTAGAATTAAAATGGACCATTTAGACCTAAGATTAGTGTTAAATCCACATGAACTCAACAGATTACAGATCTTAAGGAGACTTAACTTGCTTTCAACTGTCTTAAGACTTTAAAAAAAAATCTTCAAACCTATTCTGATACATCTAATATTAAAATAATTGGCTTTATCCCATTAACAGTATTTTCCACACAGAAAGTGTTCTATGAATATCTAACACATCATGATTGGCTGCTGAATGTTTTAGTCATTTTTCTTAAAATCTTTTAACTAAAGTAGCTATGTATCTTAATAAACTTCAAAGGTCATTAATACTATTTCAATTTTTTTAAATTTTAATACATTTTATTTATTTATTTGGTGGAGGAAATGGCCATGCCATGGTGCGTAGGTGGAGGTCAGAGAACAATTGCCAGGGGTCATTTCTTGGCCTCCACCATATGGGTTCCAGAAATTAAACCATCCCCAGCCTTGGCAACAAGCCTCTTAGCTCACTAGGTTACCTCATCAAGACTCAATTTTTATTCTTTAAGAAATATTTCTGTAAGTAAAAATTTCTGTGTAATAAATGTTATCAAGTTCAACATTAAGAAATTAATATGCTTATTCTGTTCATGTTCTCAACCCATTTCTCTGAAAATAAACATAAGAGTAAAAAAAAGCGGGGGGCAGGTGATTCTCCCTATCACCCTAAATCTAAGACAGCCATGTCAGAGATGATAGGACCAGTAACCATGCTCACTAGCCTCTGCAGAGACAAGCTGGACATCAACATATCAGTGAAACAGCTTTGTTCTATAAAGGTAATATTTCTCTATTCACTTCCAAGATTATTTGTTTTCTTTTTTAATAATTTATTTGTTCTTATTTTATGTGCATTGGTTTTCCTGTATGTAAGTCTGTGTGAGGGGTAAGATTTTGGAGTTACAGACAGTTGTGAATTGCTTTGTGGGTGCTGGGAATTGAACCAGGGTCCTCTGGTAGAGCAATCAGTGCTCTTAACCACTAAGCCATCTCTCTAGCCTGATTGTTTGTTTTCTAGTAGAAATATTTCCTCAGTCATAAGCCCTAAGTCTGCACACAAGTGCTCTTGTTGTCACTTAGAAGATTTTAGTAGCTGCCAACTAAAAATGAACATCTGAACATAGGAATTGTACAGCCAGGCAGGGGTGGCGCTTGCCTTGAATTCCAACACCTGGGAGATGGAGACAGGCAGTTCTCTGTGAGTTTGAGGCCAGTCTGGTTTGCAGAGTGAGTTCCAGTACAGCCAGAGCTGTTACACAGAAAAACCCTGTCTCTAAAAACCATTTTTAAAAAGAGAGAGAGAGGGGGGGGGGAAGAAGAAACAGTAAAAACAAGAGAAATAAGACTGTTTTTCAAATCACTAAGACTCTGAATATGTATTCTATGAAAACATTACAATGTTTTTTTTTTTGTTGTTTTTACACTAAAAGTGAGAGACAATGGAGGAGGCATTGGAGTGAAAGTTCCTCTTCTTTTCACATCCCTTGTTCATGAATTCACAGTGTATTTGAGGAAAGTGGTCCCAGTGTAGAAATAGCTTTTGACATAAATGACTGGAGAATGTGTACATAGTGTAGACACAGGCTCTGGGCTGCTTTTCATTTGGCAGCTAAAGGCCTCTATTTCTTCCATTTCCCTGCTACAACCACCATCTTCTTAAAAGCATTCCTAGAAGCTTGTGTGTCTTCAAGATTAAAAAAAGTGTGACCAATCACATTATATAAAGAGCCCATAAGAATCTGGACATGCTGATGGGAGGGTGGGGACACAGATGGACCTGTGGGGGTCATTTCTTAGTTTAGTGCTTGCTCTGTAAGCATGAGGACTGGAGGTCAATCCCCAGGCCTGTGTGAAAAGCCAGGCATGGGGGTATGCTTGTAATACTAAAACTGAGGATGTGGGGACAGGAAGATGCTAGGTTTTGTGATCAGTATCCAGACTTTCCTACTAAGCAAGCTCCAGGCCAACTGAAAGATCCTTTCTCAAAAATTAGGGTGAAAGCTCTCGGTGATTGATGCTCTAAGTTGATCTCTGGCTTCCTTCCAACATGTATATTACATATACATGCATTCATAGAAACACACAGAGAGAGAGAGAGAGAAACAGAGAGACAGAGAGAGAGGAAGAAGAAAAAGAAGAAGAGTGTCTATTTAGAAATCAACATAAAGATTTTGTGTATTAATAAGTTTGAATGTTAAATGATTTATTTAAGGAAATACAATTTTTAAATGTGCTTAAGTTTATATCAAATATTGGGTGTATTCTGACTCTGTAGACCACTATAAATATTTTCTTTTGTTGTTCAGAACCAGAGGCTTTGTCAAATTGCCTTGCTTCAGCCAATCAAGAAGACATTTTTGATATTTTTAGAAATAAATCAGCTTCCCACTATTAGCTTTGCTTGCCATCAGTCTGTGCACCCTACAAAATAGTTCTGATGGGCATTTTTACTTTTTGAAGATAAGATGTGGCAGCCCCTTTGGAAAGAATGCAGTTAAAGGTCTCATGACATCATCAACAACAAAATGTTGATCTGCAGTGAGCACTAATGGTATTTGTTCTAAACTTGTGCTCTTTACGTTCTAACTGAGGACAGTATTATTCAGGCATTTTTAAGGAGTTTTATTCTCCTGCTAATTTGAAATAGACTGAATACTTTTTTTTAAAAGTGCTGCTTAAAGATAATCATGTGGTAGTTATTGTTTTCTTTCTTTGCTTGTTTTAAGATAGGCCACCCTAGTGAAGCTATAGAGTTTAAGAGTACAGATATTTCATATATTTCCAACAGATTCAATGTGAGTTTGTTACTGCTGACATGACTAAATAACCTTAGGCTAGGTACTTTATACACAACAGAAATTTGTTGCTGAGTCTGGAAGCTGGGAAGTCTGAGACAGGACAGGCCGATTGGGCTGGGAGGCCCCGCTCCTTGTAGATGTCGCCCACCAGAAAAAGGTAAAAGTGACTGAATTCTCCCAGGACTCTGTGTTCCTTCTTTCATTTTCTTTTCTCTCTTTTTTTGTTCTTCCTCCTTCTCCTTTATCTCCTGTTCTTCTCAGGCCTTTTATATGAGGGCACTAATCTCACTCTGGAAGGCTGCGTCCTCACAACCTAAGTATGTCCCAAAGGCTGGCCTCTTTTAACACTGTGGCCCTGGGATTAGCAATCAATATAAGCATGGGGGAGGGGCATGGGAAGGTAAATAGGGTCCTTAAACTACAGCATTCACTCTGGTCAATTCCTTTTGTCTTTTAAACCAGATAGTTCCAAAGTAGACTGCAGAAGACAATGTTAAAGAGTAAAGAAATGTTAAAATTATATGCATGTCTCTCTCTCTCTCTCTCTCTCTCTCTCTCTCTCTCTCTCTCTCTCTCTCTCTCACACACACACACACACACACACACACACACACACACCTCATTTTTTTGTTCTGGAACCAAACCATTATATGGGTCCAAGTGTAATGATCTTACATCTTTGATACATTTATTCAATGTGTCATTAATTTCTGTGATATAAAGGGCTGCAGGTTTAGGTTCACTGAAAAAACAGACACTTGAGTCATAGTTCATTCCATTAAGTCACTTCTGCTGCTACTCAGAACCCATCCCTATTTTTAAATACCTCTAGAGCAGTTTCTGAAACATAAACACCACTCTCCCTTTCAAAATTAGCACTTTTCCAGCAGCTCACCATGTTCCCTTTTTATTTGTGGTCATTACTCCTTCTCTGGTCTCTTTAAATAGCAGTCATTTGCCCTTGTCTGTGAATCTTAGCTGTGGCTGTTCTCTCTGGGTCTGGCACACATCCTCTCCTCTGGACTTTCTAATTAGATCTAGGTTGGCATTTTTTCCTCTTCAGTTTTGGCCATTGGTTTGGAAGTCTATTTCCCTCAGTTTTGTTAATTACTCTGTTCCATTATTTGTTTTTGTTAGGAAATTGCTTCTTGTTTTGTTAGATTGTTGCATTTTGGCATCAAAATTCTCAAGGCTTCTCTGTGATGTTACCCCGAGTCCCAAGTGTATGGCTTAACTTTGTATAGGGGCTTCTTTACTAGTAAAATAAATTTTCAGTAGGAAGAAGAGTGTACTTAATGTATTCTACCATATCGCACAGTATAATTTTACTTGCTGGAGAATGATAAACAGCAAACTTTGATTTGAACTTTTTGTTTTGAGATATGGTCACAATAGAGAGCCTAGCTGTCATGGAATTCCTTAAGTGACCCTAACTGGCCTAAAACTGATGGCAATCTGTCTGTCTTACTATGCAGCACCATGGTTGCCTCCTACATTTATAAAGAAACTACCTAGATACATTCATATTTCATAGGAGTGATGTTTTTCTATTTCCTGGAATTGTACACAGTGAAGAACTGACAAGCAGTTACTTACAGACCACACAAAAGGAGTCAAGGGCTGCTAAGGAGGCCTACTTTCCTTTTATACCCTTCCCACACTACGTGACTTTACCATATTTATATGTTATTTTATGTATTTATTATGTAAGTAAATGAATTAAGTCTTACTTTTATGTTTGGTTTTGTCTGTAGTAAAATATTTCACAGGTTTTCATAACATGAACAATTTCTGAGAACAGAACAAACATTTCAGAAGACTTGGAGCAAGAAGAATGAACATGCAAAGCAAGAGGGGGACAAGGAATGTTGTCTCTACAGCTGAGTATAGCTCTGTCTGAAAGCCTTGGTACCAGAACTGTTATGGATTCTGGCATATTTGCACAGATATAATGAGATATCATAAGGACAGGATTCAACATAAAATTTCTATTTCATATGCACCTTATAACATGAAGGTAATTTAATACAATATTTTCATTATACTGGTGTCTGCTGCAGAATCTTTTACTTCTGGTGTTATGTTTGCACTCAAAAATCTCAGGAGTTTTGAGCATTGAAAATTTTTATATCAAGGAGTTCACTTTGTAAAGATAAATTGTCCATCTGGAGGGAGATGTTGACAACTAAAACAAAATAAAATCTTATATACAACTAATTAAAAACTGGGTGTTAATGTTGAAAAATGAGGAGAGAGGGGATATATATGTAAATATATATATACAGTGAGAGAGAGAGAGACAGAGACCGAGACAGAGACAGAGAGACAGAGAGAGGTCTTCTAATAAAGAGCCTACTTTCCTGTCAGTTCAGATCCCAAGGCAGTGGGATGTACTCTTGAACAACTCACAGGACAGGACTGGGTCAGTGTAGTTGTCCTTTGTTTACCTTCTCACAAACTGTAGGAACAATTCAGAGCAGAAAATATTTCCTATGCACTCATTGGTCCATACAAAGGCCGGAGTTTGGTGATCTTGCCAGCAGAGCAGAGAAGACATCTAGGAATCTAGTTGTTTATTTAAATGTGTAGGTATTCATATTCTCTCTCTCTCTCTCTCTCTCTCTCTCTCTCTCTCTCTCTCTCTCTCTCTGTGTGTGTGTGTGAGAGAGAGAGAGAGAGAGAGAGAGAGAGAGAGAGAAAGAGAGACAGACAGACAGACAGAGACACACAGAGAGAAGAGACAAAGATAGAGAGACAGAGAGAGACTGTTCAATATATAATATAATATAAACTAAAACAACCTTCCCAAGGTTAGCAAATCAGGGAAAAGCAAAAGCACTTAAATGCTGAGGAAAGATAAACCCAGGAGCTAGAAAGGGAATAAAATTGGAGGAAGAGCTAATGATTTTTATCTGGAGCTGAATAGGAAACTGGACATACCTATGGCAGACATTCTTTTTAAAAATTACTTCGAGTATTGAGAAATACCTCAGTGGCAGCATGAAAGCTTAGCATGTTCCAGGTTCTGGGTTTAATCCCAAGACAGGAAGGGGGATATCATAAAGATCTAACTATAATTTGTCAAATCCCTCATTAAATTTAACTACTTTTCAAATGTAAGACAATTCTCAGTGGGCATATAACTTTGTGTAATTAAGTATGTGTGTATTTTAATAAACCATTAAAAAATAATTATGGAAGCAATTGCCAATTTGACACTCACCCTCACACGTGCATTCTACATACATCACCCAGTATGTCCTCTTCCAAATGTAACTTTAACTGATCATTTGTGTAAAATAGTTCACAGTTTCCTGACTGTGTAAACACAATTAATTCTCTCCCAGCTGCTATAAGGTCAACATCATTATAAGGATTATTACCCCTGCAAATGGCAAATGAGTAAACTGATACAAAAATTAAATAATTGGTACCAAATTGCTCAGCTGGAGAGTATGCATGGAGACTAGCATCAGAGAACATTTTGTGGTATATTTTTTAAACATGTATTTATTATTATATGGGGGTGCACATGCATGTTAAGATCATAGCAACCTTTGAGGGTTGTTTTCCCCATAATTTTAGGTCCTATAGATCAAACTCAAGGCATCAGACTTGACAGCAGATGCCTTTATTGGTTGAGTCATCACATGATCCTATGGTACATGCTCTTAACTTCTGAACTTCTTAACTCAGTCAAATGCAACAAAAGAATAAAGCTCTATATCACCATGAATGTCAGTCTGTAGCTGAAGGTTATGCTGCCCTTGTAAGATGTGACTGGGACACTGATCACACTCCAGCAGTGTACAGATGTCTGTATCCTGTTCTCCCAACCTATACATTTGTTTCTATATACTATAAACAGGAATCAAGTCTACGATGAAGCTGAAATTGCTAACGGATTGACCTTGAAATGGGTACGTTAGCTTGAATCATTTGGATGAAGCAGGCAGCCAGCTGAGAGTTACTGGGGCAGCAGCCTGACATTGCTGCTGGCTTTGAAAGTAGAAGGATTGGCCCTGTTCAGCTACAAGGCTGAGAAAGGAGTTTCCACTGGGACCCCAGAAGGACTATTGCTGGTTGGTGCTTTTGTTTTATCCCAGTGTGGTTTATTTCGGACTTCTAGAACATTAATATAATGAATTGGTGTCGTATTGTTATGGCCATTTGTTTTCACAGCGATAGATAACTCATCATTTGGGTTAGTTTTCTGAGTCCTCTACTTGGACAAAGCAAGGCCGTCTGAGAAAGGAGTGCTCAGTTCTCAGACTTCCTGGAGAATGGGCTCAGAAATTTACCACTGACACCATTTGATGAAACAGACACACAAACAAAGGTATCTGATATGACAACCTGAACAGAACCCTGGTCTTTCAAACAAAGACAGCAGTTCTTGTCTATTCTCCACTGACAATCACCTAGGGAAAAAATTCAGTGCAAAGGAAGGTGTGAGTGGTCCACATCCACAATCTCCCATGGGTTCCATTACTCGTGCACAGGCAAAATGACAAATCAGAGTTCTTGGCCAAAAATAACAACAAAACCCTTAATGTTTTCTTTAAAGCTGAAGCTTTTGTTTAGATGTTTTGAAATGCATTTTCTGACAGTCTTTCAGTGGCTGTCAGGTCCACCAACAAACTCCCGTTTGGCCCTTTATGTTCTTTAGGTAATTGAAACCGACTAGTCATCCAGTTGATTGTGGTGTTTTGTTCTCAACAACGTTTACAATTGGCACCAGTTTCCTATCACTGGTCCTCTGGAGTCTATGATGCCAGGACATATCCAGACCTCATTCTTACCATAGCCCTGATCACTTTAGGAGAGATTACAGGTTCAGGCCTAGTGGCTGGCTAAGGGTTCAGTCCACATCTGAAGACTCAGCTGCAATCAGACCATTAAGTGGCAGAAAGTGCTCTCTGAGAGATCCCAGTACTCACGAGACCCCCATTCCCAATACTAAACACTCATTCCTCCTGTTTATAGAAATAACAGTCTATCGTTTTACAGAAACGTGACACTGCTCACTCAACATGAAATCGGTACTTCATGATTACAGTATAATCATTAATTCACTCTATACACTATGTCTGTCTCCAGAACCTCATCTCCATTCCATTCTACGGTCTGAATGCTTGTGTCAATCAAGATTATTTGTGAAAACCCGATTATCAACATAATATATGGCATTAGGACATGGGCCTTTTGGAAGGCTCCTAAACGGAGCCCTTGCAAATGAGACTATAAAAGAGGTCCCCAGAGAGCTTTCCTGACCTTCTCAACATATGAGGATGCCATGAGGAACATATATGAACCAAACACTGGGCCCTCACCAGACACTGGATATATGTTCTTGCCTTATTTGTAGACTTCCCAGCTTCTGTAGCTGTGAGAGAAATAAAGTATTTGTTTATAAGCTACTTAGTATATGGTAATTTTTTCATAGCAGGCTCAATGGACTAAGAAATTATCTGATCAACAGATCCATGTTCATGTCTACTACGAACTAGGTACTTTGTTCAGCAATAGGACTAAGAACAAAGATCAAAACCACTTTTGCCTCACTGGAGAAGGAAGATATTTAAACTGTTTCTAGTTTGAATAGGAAATATATAACTTTAAGAGTTTGGATATGTATTCTCCAAAGACTTGGTCTTTGGCCTGTGACAATACTGAGAAGTGATAAAACCTCTAGGAGGTGAGTGTCCTGGGTGTCCTACCAATCACTGGTGGTATGGCCTTAGGAAAGAGGGAAGTGTACCCTTTCTCTTTTGGATCCTTCTTGGGGCAGAACTCTGTTTCTCATGTTCCCCATGTGCTGCTAACATAGCAGCAGAAGCGGAGGCCAGGCATAGACTGAAATCTCTGAAACTGGGAGGCAAAACAAATTTTTATTCTTCTTAATAATGTTATCCCAGATCCTTTGTTACAGGAGCTGATAGGGAACTAATACAAATCAACCAAATACAAAAGTAAATGTCCATAGATTAATAAATGATGTTGAATTCATCCTTTAAAATTATAACCAAAGTTTCCTAGATTACTTTGAAAGACATTAGACACTGATAGATGTAGAAAGAATATGATAAGCATGATATTGTAATTATACATGGTTGGATTGGGACAAAGGAGCAGTACAGCTAAATTTGAGAGAAATATTAAATTAATACAGGTAAGAGATACTCATGCTTATGTCTCACTCTAATTCAGGTTGGCCTTGAATCTTTTATGGCCTTGAATGATCCCACCTGGGTGCTGAGATTAAAGCCCTGCATCGCCCACCCTAGCCTCCTTCCTTGAGCGTGAGTTGCAAATATTGACTTCGCTCTAAAAAGTATTAGTATGAAATGAGGAAAAAATGGAGAGAACTATGGAGGAACCTGACACACACACTGCCTCCACCAGGCAATGACCAAGGCAATATGCTCCCTGGATTATGATGGGTGAAAATGACTTGCCTCTGTGCTCTTCCTCCAAACACCCCATAACCTCATCTCACCACAAAGGAAGCACCTGGGACATATACATTGAAGAAAAATTTAACAGAATTCCTGACCATCACCCTAATATCTGTCAAGGTCATAAAAAAAGAGGTGTCTGAAATACTGCCTCAGTCAAGAGAAGCATAAAGGGACATATTTATTAAGCACAATGTGGAATTCTAGAACAGAAAAGGATATTCTATGGGAATGAGAAAAATCTGAGCAGGATGTTCCATATGACACTATAATAGGACAACAATGGTGGCAACTGGCTATGGAGTATATGGGACTTTGTATACTAGTGAAGTTTTTTTTTTAAGACTCAATTATTAAAAGTTTTAAATCTGTTAAAAGGAAAAAAAAAAAAAAAAAACCAGACTTTCTAACTCTGGGGAAACAGTATGGAAAAGGTTCCCAGCTTATTCCTTACAGGTATCAGGACTAGCAGAGCCTGCAGATAACCAAGAAGAGATCATTCTGCCCACTGAGTAAGCCTTTGCTTACTTCTGAGTTCTTGCTGATTATAAAAAGCGTCTATTGTTTCTACTTTGATGCCTGAATGGGAATAACAGAAGAGAACTAGATTCTGTTATTTAATGAATAGTCCCCCATCACAGTTCACACTCCTGTTAAAGTGAGACTTAAGAGCTCAGAAGGACACACAACTTTACTAGCTGGATTTTGTTACACGTCCTCCACATTCCAGCTTTGTGGCTGATTTTCATGGTGAGTACATTTCTTCTCAACTCTATGTGTTTCGTTTGATACCAGCTGATAGTTCAAAATGCATAAAGGTTTCACTGTGAATCTTCAACTTCCTGGCTTGGCATGACCCTTTCCTGAGACAACAGGCACCCTGCTCTAGCTCTCATCGACATTGCTTTGTGAACTTCTATCACTTTAAACTGTGGTTAAGAAAGTTTGAGAAAAAGTCTTAGTGTTAGGGCATTAAAACATTCATCAGGCAAATTAATTTAAATATTGTAAGTACTGTGAATAGAACTTGAAGGTCAACAATAACACATTTAACTCACCACCACCACCCCCAAAAAAAGGAAAGAAAAAAGAAAATGTGGGGTTCCAAAAAACCCAAACAAACAAAACCCAATAAACAACACAAGACTTTGTCACTTAAAAATCTATCATTATTTTCTCCACTTTCCTAAAAAGTTAACGCGAAGAAAACAAAATCAAGTTTCAAATCACACGAGCCCGCTATTTCTGCAAATCTTTAAAAGCATTCAGAGAAACTGGCTTTGGGACATTGAGCTACACCAGCTGCCAGCTCGCTTGCTCATTCATCTCCTGCGCTTTTCTAACAATCGTCCTGCTGGCTGGATGTCCCCTGAGGACATGGCAGCTGGCTAGAGTGACCAGACAAGACTTCTCTAACTAGATTTTTCAGGCCGAGAGATTAAAAACTACTGGGCTCAACAGCCTGGAACTTCTCTTGCGCTCCCCCACCCCCGCCAAAGTGTTCCACAAGCACCTAGTCCTCACAGCTGGGACCACTGCCCCGCGCCAACCCCGGATGCCATCTTTCTTGGGCTCTTTGCATCTAGAATACTTTGAGTTTTGCATTCTGATCACGTCTTCTGTGTCTTTGAAAACTTCCTTCAACTTTGCAAGGAGACAAGAATCATCTAGTAGGGTCCCTTAATTTTCAAGTTGAACTGACAAAACCCGACACTATTTACAAGACACGTAACACTTTAGTCTCCCCGCCCAGAGCCTGCCAGTATCCGGATTACCCTTCGTGCTCCTGGAGTGCAAAATCTGGTGCCCTATGGTAGGTACATCCTGAGCCCCGAGCGCCATGCCTGCGGGCAAGTGTCTGAAAGGCTGGTGTAGCCGGACTCAGTGGGTAGGAGAGTGGCGGGGTGGAGGTATCCCAGAGACTTACATTCCAGGGCGACCATTAAGTAATGCAGCAGCATCAGCAGCATCAAGAGGCCTTGGGGGCTCCTCGCCATCTACGCGGGTTGCGTAGTCGAGGGTCCCCCCGCTGGACAGTGACAAGCGGGCTGTCCCCCTGCACTTGGCAGTGTGGCGGAGAAGCAGAGGTCCTGGAGAGGTGGAGGCAGAGGGGCGGGCGAGTCCTATCGCGATGTCAGTCTCTTAGGTTGGGGGTGCCTCCACTGGCTGCTGTGTGGCAGGTCTTATGGCCCTGGGACGTGGGGTCTGAGACTTTGTTTTTAAAGAAGCTGGGGGCTTGGAGAGGGCGTGGACCCAGGGCGCGGCGTCCGCAGGGTCCTAAACATGGAAAGGCTGTAGGCTGGCTACTGGAGGAAGAGTCCGGCAGGTCGGCCCCCGCCCCCAGGCTGATCCGCTTTGTGTCTGATCCCGCGCGTGCTGCCAGCTGTCCCCAGGGCGAGGAGCTGGGGGGCGGGAGAGCGCAGCCGGGTGGGATGGGCGTGTGTGTGTGTGTGTGTGTGTGTGTGTGTGTGTGTGTGTGTGTGTGTGTGTGTGTGTGTGTGTGTATGTGTGTGTGTGTTCTCACCACAATCTCTTTTCTTCTCTTGCTAGAAAACTTCTTTTTCAGTGTTTTGCCTAAGGTGGGAGATTTTTGGAATTTTTCTACCTAGCGGACAAAACCGTTAGAAAAGAGCTCCTGAGTTAGTGAGTTCTGCTTCTAGAAAGGGAGGGAGGAAGAGTGGGGGAAGTAAAAGCCAGCCTTCACTCGTGCTTCAAGTCAGGTCCCAGATTTTACATCTTCTCAGTTCAAGTGTCCTTCCCCTTTCCGCTCCTCGTCCCGGGAGAGTTAAGGTGTGTTCTAGGTTCTTAGCTTTTTCCTTGTCATTTGGAAGGAACTTCATCTGACTATGTGAAATATTTATCTTGTTTCTTTCCCGTTATGTAAGTACCGCCTGTGGAGTTTTCCACATGTTAAAACTCTGCAGCTACCCTTTTGTCAGGTTTATTTTTGGTCTCCTGTGCTTTTAAAAGGGAAATCCATTATGAATGCTGTAGTGTGTGTTTTAAAATTGACCCGTACTTCGGAAGCGCACACTTGCAAAGGCAATGTTCACATTTGCTCTCCAGAACTGACGTGTGGGGCATTCAAGAAAATTGACCCGTCTGTGTAAAGGCTGTTTCCAGATGAAGACATTTTTCTTTAATAGATCGTTTTAAATAAGGTAAAATATCGAATAACGTTATGTGTAGAAGATAGCTGACTTAGTGACTGATCCCTTTCAAAGAATTGAGCCAGCTCAGTGGACAAAGGCTATGATGTACTTAGATATGCAAAGCGCTGAAGAATGAGGCATCCCGACTGTTGCCTAGGCAACAGTGATGAAAGCTTTGTCCCCACTGAGAAGGGGAGGGGACAGAGGACCCCTGGGTGCAAGAAAAGAAAAAAAGTTGGAGCTGGTAGTCCAGCTGGTAGGAATGTCATCTAACTTGAGGATCATGGCCTGTGCTCCAAGGTCACATAAGTCACTCATCCTCAACAAGCCAACTAAAAGAATCAAATTGGGGGGAGGGGAGAGAAAGAGAGAGAGAGACAGAGAGAGAGAGAGAGAGAGAGAGAGAGAGGGAAAAGAGAAGAGAAGAGAAGAGAAGAGAGAATGATCTAGTCTTTAGGATCTATCTTAGGACAGATTAGGAAATCAGCCTTTTGTCTGGGCTTTGGTCTCTTCCTACAGGATGGTATGTAGTCAGAAGTTGTTTGACACATCCAGATAACCCTGAGGTCTGAATCCGCCGTCCCACAGTCGCTCAGTCCCAAATAATCACATAGAAGCTTATATTACTTACAAGCTCTTTGGCCTACGGCTCAGGCTTATTACTACCTAACTCAAACTTTTAAGTTAACCCATGTTTCTATTTGTGTTAAGCCACGTGGCTTGGTGCCCTTTTCATCAGTGCAGCATTCTCATCTATCTCTCTGCTTCTGTGTCTCCCTGATAACTTTTTACAACTCTATGAAAACTCTTTCCTGGAGACAAGGGCCCCTCTGGATGGTGCCTCTTTCTTCTCTCAGCATGGGATTCCTGGGGAAATTCCCATTCCTTTGGGCTTTAAGGGACAGATACAGAAGGCAAGCAGCTGCTTAGACCACTCACCCTGCTTTCTGAGAAGTACCTTTTTGTGTTGTTGTGTAATGGGCTTGGGGTCGCTCAGAGACTCACCAGAGCCATATATAAATTTTAATGAAAGCTGGTGTCCATTGTGGGGCCAAGACTGCACCTGAGAGCACTCTCAAGATTTGGTCCCTAGTCATTATCACCTCAAGTTTATGAAGGCAAGCCCTACAAGATTATATGCATTCTGTCTATGTATAGGTAGACATGTCTTGTAGTTGTCTTAGTCATCTTTCTGAGCAGAGTGAGCAAGTTAGATTACAAAAGCAGAAATAGCAGTTAGTCTTATGACTTACAACTATTTCCCTAAAACAGCAAATTTTACATGATCAGTCAGTTTAAGAATAGTCTTCAACATCTGAGAGAAAAGGGAAGTGTGCTGGTAGGGTACAGCCTGTACAAGTTAGGGCTTGCATGCTTTGCTTTTTGGTCTTTGAAGCTTAGTAAGTCTAAACTGCGATGTAATGTTTTATTTATTTATTTTTGGTTTTCAAGACCAGATTTCTCTGTTGTAATAGCCCTCTCCGGCTGTCTGTTGTAGAACTTGATTTACAGACCAGGCTGGCCTTGAACTCACAGATTCACCTGCTCCTTCCTCCTGAGTGCTGGGATTAAAGGTATGTGTCACCACTGTTCAGTTTCTAAGTATAATATTAAATTATTGCATTTACAACTAAATCATAGTTGTTGGATTTTTTGAGACAGGGTCTCTCTATATAGCTGTGGCCATCCTGGAACTTATTATGTAGACCAGGTAGACCAGGTTGGCCTCCCATCCACCACCACACCTGGCCCAAATTTTAATACATTTTAACAAGACAAAGTTGATAGAGGGTGGTAGTGGTACAAGGATTTAGTCCCAAGCACTTGAGTAGCAGAGGCAGGTAGATCTCTGTGTTAGTATGAGGCCAGCCTGATTTATACAGCTAGTTCTAGGACAGTGAAAGCTAAACAAAGAACCTTGTCTCAAAAAATAAAAATGAAGAAGGAGGTATATTCAGAGTTTATTCTATTTAGTCATTGACTCATTTATTAGAGGCATCTGTCCAGTGGCCACAGGAAATCTCCGGGGAGAGTGATGAGTAAGACCAAGCTTTGTTGTTAAGATATTCAGTCTCTAGGAGAGTGAGAGAGAGTTCTATTTGTACATATTTCTAACATCACATGATAACTGTTGGGGTAGGAGCACTAAATGCTGGTTTTATTTTATGCTTTCTCAGTAGTAGAGTCTAAAAGTTGCAGTATTTAATTTTCCCTCAAGAGGAAGATTATTATTCTATTATTGCCACTTAACAGATGAAGAGATCCAGCCTGAGAGATGTCACAGGTTCACCTAAGGTTGAGGAGAAGGAGATGGTTTTCCCAGAGAGGATAAGGCTAGGGCTTTATTTATTAGGCCTTGAAATATGGAACATTTGGAAGGAAAGAAATAAAGAACGGACATTTTCATTAGAGCAAAGAGTAGGGCTGATATCTGGGAGATCTGGCACTGGGTTTGCCGAGGAGAAGTGCCTAGATTACAAATGTAGTTGGGCGGAGGACATTAGTGGTGAGAAAACAAAAGACGGGCTTACAAGTGCCGTTCAGCACCATACTACATGCTCTGGCCATTGAGATATAAAAAAATAAGTGTTTTGAAAACTATGTGGTGGGGAGGAAAAAATTCACATTAACTAACAAAAGCAGTGTCTTGCCATGTTCAGGCACTATTAACATTGCCACCTGGAATTCTGGGATGGCTGGCTTGCTCCTAACTCCTTTCTTATAGTTTATCTTTTGTGTGTTTTTTCTATGCATTTTCATACTATTTCTTTGTTGCTTGCTTTTTGAAATAAGGTTTCTCTCTATTTCCCTGGCTATCCTGGAACCCACTCTGCAGACCAGACAGGCCTGGAACTTAGAGTTCCAGAGATATGCCTGTCTCTGGCTTTAAATGCTAGGATTAAAAATATGAGCTGCCACCATACCTGCCTTTCATCTTACTTCTTATTGTAGCTATTTATGCTTCCTCCACTCCTGTGGACCTCATTTACTCTCATGGCTTCTCTTGTCTTCCAGAACCATCTCCTGCCTCAATTTTCAATCTCCCTGTTTCAGTTACCATGATCAGCTCCATATTTTAGAACTGCATTATCCAGTGTGGTATGCTGTGGGATGCTTTCTGTATGCTGTGAATATGCTTTATTACCATTGGTTAATAAAGAAGCTGTTTTGGCCTCTATTGCAAGGCAGATTAGAAGCAGATGGGGAATTCAAGCAGAAATACAGGAAAAGAAGGGTGGAATTAGGGAGATGCTGTGAGTCACCCTGAGAAGCAAGATGTGAAAGCACTAGTAAGCCACCACCAGCCATGTGGCAATACATAGATTAACATAAATGGGTTAATTTAAGATGAATGAGCTAGCTAGTAACAGCCTGGGCATAGACTAAACAGTGTGCAATTAATATAAGCCTCTGTGTTTATTTGGGTCCAAGTGGATGTGAAACACAGAAAAACTTCTGGCTACATTGGTAGTTTCAAGACCCAGATGAGTAGTATATAAATTTGAATTTGATACTATTTAAAATTCAGTTCTTCAGCTCTACTTGCCATACTTTTACATCTCAATGGACACTTTGGGGGAGGAAGGAGCTGCAATATAGAATAGCATATGTGTGAAGCATTTCTGTCATCACAAAATGTGAAGGGTGGGTTGGAGACAAGAGAATCAGAGTGTTAGATAAGCCTAAAACCATTATTATGGTCTGTGAAAGAGATGAGAATGGTCAGAGCACAGTAAGGGAAAGGTCAGTAAACTGAGCCGGTATTTCACAAATCTGACGAACAGGAGTATGCCCCCAATTAACTGTAGGTAAGGCTGAGAGGAGAGGAGAAAGGGGAAGAGTGGGAACATAGCTATGGTGTTAAAAAGAAACACCCATAGCCAACTGGAGTAGCCCTCTGCTCTAATTTCCACAGGAACCGGAGCTCTTAGGCTCAGTTTCATATAATGTTATGAATAGGGTTTTTCAGGTAAACACAAATAGAAATTTGGTATTTTGGGACTCATCACCAGTTTTTATCCTTTCCACCCACTCTAATTCTGGATTCAAATAACATTGAGGAGGTGTGGAGGCACATTTCCTAAAACCAGCAATGAAGCAAAGCGCAGGGTCTAAAGTGAGTGACTTCTCAGTGTCTCAGATTTGGTGTTTCTGTGTTGCATGGGTTATTTTTCCTCGTGGGTGTGGAGAAGGTGCTGGGAAGTGTGCCCAAGCTGTAATTTAGAGACAAGGGAGCACAAAACAAGTTTCCTGTTTCTAATACCACAGGAATTATCTCAGATATTTCACAGATGCTATTTAACCTTCTATGGAAAAAAAATGTCAAGGTCTTTTATACTTTTCCCCATCACCCAGCTTCCCTATCTCACATCATCTCCTCAGACCATTTTCTGAAGTGTTCCTAGTTTCCACATTCTGCCCCGAGGTGCAATGTGGCAAACTTCACTGCTTGTGTTGCCCTTCTATGGCCTGGTGTTTTCTCCACAGATCCTCATGTAAATGTTTGGTCTTTCAAGGAGGATGATCCTGAGAGGTGCTGTGGATGTTTAGGAAGTGAACTCCACTAAAAAGTCTTTAGGTCATTGAAGGTGTGTGGTGGTTTGAATAAGAATGTTGCCCCCATAGGATCATATATTTAAATGCTTGGTCATCAAGGGAGTGACTCTACCAGAAGGGGATTATGAGTTTGGCCTTGCTGGAGTAGGTGGGGCCTTGTATTAAGTACATCACTGGTGATGGGCTTTGACCTTTCAAAGGCCCAAACCAGACCTAGTCCCCCCACCCTGCTGCCTATGAATCCAGATGTAGAACTGTCAGCTCCTTCTCCAACACCATATCTGCCTGTATGTCGCCATGCTATCTGTCATGACTATAATGGACTAAATCTCTGAAATTGTAATCCAATTAAATGTTTTTCTTTATAAGAGCTGTTGTAGTCATGGTGTCTCTTTATAGCAGAACTTTGATGAAGGCAAGTTATTTTCTCAAAGGGCTTGGGAGCCCCTAGCCTGACCTGGTATTATTCTCTTCTCCCTCTCTCTTCCTCCCAATCCTATAGGTAATTATTAGCTTACTCTAGGTACACACTCATGCTTCTTCCATCTGAAACATGAGATGAGTCAGCCAATCAGGGCCACCAGAACAGCTCTATTCTGTATAGACTTTCAGCCTCCAAAACTGTAAACTAAAAAACAAGACAGAAAATCCAAACTTTTCTCTTTACTCTACATTCACATTTTATTGTAATAACATGAAACTAATTTATGTACCCATCCTTCTTTTCAGGCAAATATGCTTTTTTAGAGGACCCCAGGCTATTTGAGGCCTATTCTATTCTCTCAGCATGACCCCCCTTTCCTTAGCTTCTTGTAACAATATAGTGCTCAAAACTTAGTCCCAAGAGGGAAGTAGGAATTATTCAATTGTGTTGCTTGGTTCTAATTGCTAAAATCAGGAGCATTCTTTTCTATGTGTTATTTGTTCCTAAATTAATTATTATCACTGAGTGAGTTCTACTTTCCAGTTTAAGTGATGTTTATTAGCAATTTATTAATAAAAGCACTAATTTTTTCTCCTATTTTTGGTTGTAAGCCTAGCTTTTAACAGCTTAGCCATCTCTCCAGTCTATATCTTTCTTAAAAAGTATATATATTATCAACTGAGAAGCTGGTGTCTTCATTAGTAACATGATGGAGAATTAAGTGGCAGGAAAATACTTTGAATTTACCTGGGAATAAACAAAGGTTGCTGGTGTTAAACAAAGGGTCTACAGATGTTGATTAGTCTACAGTCATGGATGAGAACAACCGCAAGCTGAGGAAATTTAGAGATAATTCTCAATATCTATCTCTGTCCAGCATTCTTATCTTCTTCACTTGACACATTAGAAAAATTAGGCTGGCCATGGTTTTAGTATTTGATTGGGATCCTACAAAATCAGAAAAAGAACCACGCCTTGAAGCAGTCTCCTCAGCACAAATCCTTCTATACATGCTGGGAAAGGATTTGTCATTTTGATTATAACTTGACCCAAGTTGTACCTTGCTTAATCTTGTTTTTAATTAAGGAGAATCAGTGGGTTAGAACTCTCCATGTGTTTAAATGCAGTTTAACTCACTGTATTTAACAGAAATGCTCTAATTTAGATAAGAAGATGCTCAATGGATCTGGGATAGATTCAGTCATCTTTTTGTTTGGGTTCTTTCCACAGGACACTCTTAAATATAATGATTATAATTTTCTCTGTCCAGGCTGAGGGGTTGGCTGTGCTTGTTAAAGGACAGATATTAAGCTAGGATCTAGTGGCTGTCTGCTGCACTGCAGCCCAGAACCTTAGCATGTTTATGGGTGCAGCCCAGGAAAGGCTTGGTAGAAGTTCTCTGTAGGTAAGTGGTCTCAGGCTATAAATATCCTGGAGGAGAATTCTGCAGTTGTTAGTTTTTGTACACCCTGGTAAATCCTTCATAAACACTCATAGTCACAGTGATTGAGCCCAGAAATTTGGCTCAGTTTGTAAAAGCACTAGCTATGCAAGTCAAAGATCTAACCTGAAACCCAGGTAAAAAGCTGGATATGATAGCATCCATTTACAATTTATGCACTTGTGCTGGAAGATGGGGAGCAAATGGAGGAGAAGAGTATGGGCCAGATAACCTGGAGTATGCACTAGAGTAAAAGAAACAAAAGGTACCTGCTTCAAAATAAGGTGAAAAGTGGCATCTGAAAACCTGTCCTTTGACCACTATACCATAGCTCATGTGACCTCTATACCCAATAAATAAACAAATATAAAAGTAAAGGATGAGAAAGGCTTGCAGGGCACATCAGCACACATCTGTAATTGTAATTCCAGCTCAGTACACATCTGTAATTAAAATCCTAGCATGCTGAAGTAGAAGGATCATGACTTTCAGGATGGTATGGGCTGATGAGTGAATCTATCTCAGTGGACATGAGGCAGCCGCTCAGAGAAGAAAATCACAAACAAGAATGGCTAGGTGCACAGACATGTGACACATACTGAAGAAGAAAAGTAGTCAGGTGCAGCTGTAGCATTAAGTCAAGAAGAGGATGATGAAATCTACAAAATACTCCCTCTCAGAATCCCCAGGAGCTCCCAGCAGCTTTTTGAACAAAAGAAGAAATCAAACCAGATCCAGGTCCTTCTTTATTTTCATCAAGTTCCTATAGAACCCTTGCACATGCTGTTTCTCTTCTTCCATTTACTCTTCAGTTGGCAGCTATTAAATGTATGCTGTGTGGGATGTGATACTCAAGTCTTGTCAGGTTATTGAACTTAATCTTTATAACAAATATTAAATCATTTAATATTTAAATCATATTAAATAAAGGAAAATAACTTTCTATTTGCTTTATAGGTGAGCTATCTAGAACAGAAAAGTTTCACAACATGCCAGAGTCATCATGGCTTGTGAATGCTTGCTGTGGGATGAACGTTTGTATCTCTCCAAATTCATACTTTACAATAAAGGTTAGATTTCAACCTAAGTGTGTGTGTGTGTGTGTGTGTGTGTGTGTGTGTGTGTGTGCATTATGTGTGCATGTGTACACACAGCTGTATGCATATATCAAGGGTTAATGTCAGCATCTTCTTTATTCACTCTCCACTTTATTTTTTTCATTCATCTAGAATGGTATACTCTGTATGGAGAATGATCTTTATAGCTATAATTTAGTTTGGAATATGTGAATTTATTTGTTTGCTACGTACATAGCAAATAAAATTTAAAAGAAACAAATAGCAAGTATCAGATAGAAACAACATCTAGATAGCAAAATATCATCACACCAGATGCTTCCAGAATTCAGTGGAAATGACTAGGGAGCCCCGTCTGGAATGGTTGTGCTGAAGTTCTTTAAAAAAAAAAGAAAACAACTTTTTTATTTCATTTTATTTATGTGTTTGGTGTTTGGCATACCTTGTATATCTGCACATATGTATGTATGGCAATGCAGTGCCATCAGAAGCCAGAAGGTGGTTGGATCCTCTAGAACTGGAGTTATAGACAGTTGAGAACTATCTATCATGTGGATTCCGGGGAATATAAATGAATCCTCTGGAAGATGAGCAGTGCTCCTAGCCATTAAACCACCCCTCCAGTTCCAATGCTGAAGCTCTTTTTTTCATAAATATAAAATTTTATCTAAGAATTTTTTATTCATTTTACATATCAACCACAGATACCCCCCTAATCCCTCCTCCAGCTCTGTCCCCAGCTTTCAAAAGGGTAAGGCATGGGTAGTCAGCAAAGCCTAGTACATTCAGTTGAGAAAGGTTGGAGTCCCTCCCTCAGCATCAAGGCTGAGCTAAGTGCCCAACTATGGCACTTAGGCAATGGGTTCCAAAAACTCTAGTGCTGAAGTTCTCAGCAGTGATTTCCAGACGGAGTCATCGCTCCACAGAGGAGCTTCTGCCTTCTTGTTGCTACTAGTTTTTATATCATCCCACAAACAATAGTGATCTCTGTTAGAAAAGATTCCTTCCTTAGCTGTTCTAAAGGACACAAAGTT
Organism: Sigmodon hispidus; assembly: GCA_004025045.1. Classification (NCBI taxonomy): domain Eukaryota; kingdom Metazoa; phylum Chordata; class Mammalia; order Rodentia; family Cricetidae; genus Sigmodon; species Sigmodon hispidus. The sequence goes on from PVIH01003815.1 coordinate 41,528, forward strand.
TTTCTTTTGTTTCTTTTTTCTCAAATGATTTATTCTCCTTCTGTTTTCAAGGTCATCATGTGTTAACTTCTGGGATATTTTTCTGTTTTTCTTTCTCTCTGTTGCGGAGGAAGGTGACCATCCTGTTCCATGATTTCATGTTTGGGAAGACATTTTCACTAACATACTTGAGGTCTACAGGTAACTTGTCTTGTCCTTAGGGTCAGTTCTTAACGGTCCCAGACAGTAAGTATTTGGCATAATCTGTATTATAACTGGCTGACCTGTAAGCCCAAGGAATCTTACCTCTGTTTCCCCTTCCCAGGTATGCCAGGCACACTCCACAGCCTGGCAGGCTTTGCATGTGAAACCTGGGGATCCAAATGCAGGTTCTCATGTTTGTGAAGCAAAAGTTTTACTAATTGACAAACCTCAGCTCCCAACCTGGATTATGGGAAGAATATTTAATTCTATTTAAACTACAGCAATAAGTTGAAAAACTAGACCATTTTGAAAGGTTTTTTTGATACACATAGCTAAATTAGCAACATTAATACTTCAATTTTAGGTAACAGATTCTATTACCTTGCCTATTTTCTAAGAGGATATTATTGTCACTGTATGAAAAAAGAAAAAACATAACTTTAAAAGAAAAAAGAAAAGGTAGCATCCTCTTCTCATATAACTACTCTTCAAGTGATTCTTTTGGAAGACAGTTTCATCTGTATCTCTGCTTAAATAAGTAGATAAATAGGAGCAAATGTAGCAAAAATAGGTTGTTTATGGTTTGTTTCTCTAATTTATATCCATGAACTAATACACAGACACGTGTAATAATAGCATTGCCTACCAGCCTCCCAGCATCACATTTTCACCTTAAAAATGATCTTCTGGAGGGCAACAGAGAACATGGACAAACAGGAAATATGTGGGTCCTAAGTGCCACAGACATGAAACAGACTGATATCATCCTTTCCTAAGACAGGAATTCTTCTGCGTTCTTGGATCTGTCCACTCTAACAGGTGGATGACTTTAGTCATTCTGGAATGCTCTTTTTGGCTAATGAAAAAACTGCAGTCTAGAATAGCAGCAGAAGATTAACAGTTTTATGCTTGATAACAATGTGACAATGTTCTCTTCTTTCTATAAGCCAAGATTTTTTTCCTTGGGGTAAACAAAGGGGGATATTAAAATTATTTTAATACTATTTAGCAAAGTAATAGGGACAGATCCTCCTGTAAGATCCCAGTTCTCTCTAGATACAGGGTCTTGGTCCTCTTTAGTAATAGTGTCCATATGGATTCCATCTCACAGAGGGGCCTTTGGTCCAATCTGGAAGTGGTCAATTACTCCCATGGCATCTACCCCAGTGCTCCCCAGTGAATCTGTCTTGTTAGGTCACTCACTGTTGTAACTTTCATTATTCATAGCTGGGTGAGATTGAAATTTACTTTTCTCCTTTCATCCAGTGCAATGGATGGAAGCCAGCAGGGGCAAAGTATGCAGGCGAGTACCATCTTAATGTTTCCATATTCTGTGATGCAAGTATGTGGTGTGTTCAGAAATAATGTTTTTCTGACAAGTTCTGGAGGGGTGACCAGGAGTATTGGCAGTAACCTGTAGTGTGACTATGTTCTGATACATTGTGAATATCTATCTGTCCCTCCTACTGGTTTAATAAAAAGCTGATTGGCCAGAAGGCAGACAGGAAATGTGAGCAGGGCTACCAGACTAAGAACACTCTGGGAACAAGAAGAACAGAGTAGAGACACCAGGAGAGATGCCAGCAGATGCAGAGGAAAGAAGATAACCATGCTGCTCTGAGAAAAGGTACCAAGCCACAGTGTTAAACAGATGAATGGAAATAGATTAAGTTAAGATAAAATAGCTAGCTAACAATATGTCTGAGCCATAGGTCAATCGGCATGAAATTAATATGTCTTTGTGTGATTATTTGATACTAAGCAGCAGTGGGGATGCAAATGCATCTGAATCTTGGGGCTAGGCTGGAACAGCTGGGCCAGAAACTTCTTACTACAGTCACTTGCAATGCTTGGTGTCTGTGTGACACCACTGGGAAACAACTAAAAAAAAAATGTAACTCATTCCCAGTATGTGACCTCTGGTAAATGGACCACACAGCAGAGCAGGCCAAGACTAGACAACACAAACTGGACTTGATGGGGAAAGAAAAAAAAGAACTTATCTCAAAGGTGAATGGGAAGGGATGGGAGAATTGAGAAAGTGGGAAGGGCAGTGAATATGTTCAAAGTACATGGTACAAAATTCTTAAAGAATAAAAAATATTTTTATAAAGGGGGTGTTTTCTCTTGTAACAAACACTTTCTTATTTGTTTGATTTTAAGGCTTGCCTTGAACTTTTCAAATGTGCACATTCAGAAGGTAGGACAGACAGTCTTCTGCAGTGTTCTCTTTCCTGGCATGATAACAGGAAGAAAGTTGATTCGTAAGACACTAAGGTCAAAGACAGAAATTCAAATGCTTGTCTGTGCAGAAGAAGACTTAAAAGTCTACTTCAAGGTGGATGATGCAGGGTCAGAGCCTGGGCAGAAGTTGTGGTTCCTGTCACCCCTTTGTAGAATAGCTACTACCCATTCTAAAGTACTGAAAAATCAAAGATTTTCAAGATTCATAGGCCACTCCAGAATTAATGGTAATTGTGTCTTGACACCCTATAAGTTGACGCCTTATATGCTCCTAAACATGTTTGCAAATTTGTTCCTTTTTACCTAAGAAACAGGACCAAGAATTGAAATTTTAAAGACATTTTCAAGAATAAAATTAAACTGCCATTATATTGGAGTCTTCAAATTTAGAACTAAATTTTTTTTTTATTTTTTTTCTTCCTTCTTTATTTTGTATTTATCAAAAAAAAAAAAAAAACACAGTAAAAAGAATTTAAAATGTGGAAGAGTTAACAATAACTATACAGAGGATAAGAATGATAGGCATGGCTTATCAAGGGAAGAAATACAAATAAGATTGCTACACCTATATTTTCTTTGTGTTTATCTTTCCCTCTGAATTTTTTTTTTCATCCCTGTATATCCTTATA